>JRUX01000582.1:0-34376 GCA_001407235.2 Kudoa iwatai | reverse complement strand
TCTTTTATATAATATTGAAATATTAGATTAAATTCATCACTGGATGATTCTTTCATATGTATTTTAAATTTTAAAAAAATTTTACTTCAAAGCATACAATTATATGTGCTATTAGATTTTCTAGATAGATATCATTTTTAAATTTTTTAATATGAATGCGTGCGCACAATTTAATTTATGCCATCTCGTGGACCAAAATATCATCATTTATCTCAACTTTATCTTAAGAATAAAATAAATATTATTTATTCAAGATAAAATGAATTATAATAACGATTTATTAAATTAAAAAAATTCATTTGGTGCAAAAATTTGAAAATAAACTTTGTGGCTTATACTTTCATTATAATAAAATAAACAACATACTTGCTTACATAAAATTATATGTGCTATTAGATTTTCTAGATAGATATCATTTTTAAATTTTTTAATATGAATGCGTGCGCACAATTTAATTTATGCCATCTCGTGGACCAAAATATCATCGTTTATCTCAACTTTATCTTAAGAATAAAAAACTTTTTGATATACCATACGTTTATAAAAGATTTGATCTCAATGATAAAGTGAATAATAATACCAATATGCTTAACAAAAAAAAGAAAATACATTTGATGAAACAATTTCAATATGAACTAAGTCGTTGCCCTTTTTTTCATTCTGACACAATGAAAAATATAGTTGTTTCAAGTGTTGTATTACATGCAAATGATGATAATACATTTTTTGATTTTGGTTGGAAATTTTTTGCTATGACAACCACTGAGTATATACATCTCACAATGAAATTGCATACATAAACTATTTTGATAAATGATTGTGTTTATTTAATTTTTATTTATTTAAGCCGTTTTAATAAATATATCAAAGGACAAGAAGTACTTTTATTTTTAAAAGATACTGAAATATATTGGAAACATGCACAGCATTTATCTATCTCATCATGTCTTTGTGAAGCTATCCCAATTAAAGTAATAACTAAAGATACATTAAATTTAGCGACTACTAATGGTGATGTAAATGACAATGAAAATTCATTCGATCATCTTAATAATAATGAACAGCATTTATCACGTATTATTTTTATTATTTCTTTTAATCATATGTTTAATGGGTTATAATAAATTAAAAAGATATGATCCAATCTGATGATATTGGTTTGTATAAACATATTGATAATGAATATGGTAATGATATAGATTTTGAAGAACCAATTTCTAATGATGAATCAAATAAATAATAAACTTAAAATAATAATTATTGCTCCTTATAAGTTCTATTGTATATATATACATTTAGTTATTAATTTTATCAACTAATTAATAAAGAATAATGAAATTAAAATAAGTTGAACATTTTGGAATATTATATTAATTTATACATATGATTGATAAAAATATTTAATTATTTATTTAAAAGCTATGTTAAAAAAATCAAAAAATGTAATCTTAACATTAATTTTATAAATTAGTAATTTTTTTATAGAATAAAAATGTGATATGATTGATCACATAGTGATTCTAACATATAAAATAGTATATAGCATTGTAATCAATCCATTTTTATATAAATTATGTTATAATAATATTTAAATTTAATAAAAAAAATTAATGATGTCATGTCCAATATATTGTATATGTTACTTATTAACGATCATTACGGAATACTTCCGAATCATTATAGATTATTAATAAAGTGAATGCGTGAAATAGTTAGCATTGCTATTGGCAACTTGAGTTGTTTTAACTTGTGCCAATATTTTAACTCTCTATCCGATTATGTGAATATAAAAGATTATAATAGAGAAATTTTATTTGATAATAATAATAGCCCAAGAGTGGTGTTTGTTGATAATCATATCCATTATGATAGCTACCACAATGGTAATACTATTGAAACTACATTATGTGATAATATATTAGATGAAAATAAAAAATTAAATCAACCAATTATCTCATGGTATGAAAATTTTCTATTCAAAAAGCAAATAAATGATAGTAATATTTGTAAGATTGATGATAATTATTTTGAAAATAAATCAAATGATAAATCAGAACAACAAGAAATTATAAAAAGTATACTTTTATGGGATATATTATCTAAAAATACTTACAATTTGGATAAATTGGAGGAATGTATAAGAAAACACATAGAAAAATGTGATAATTTGTCAGGATTTCAAATATTTTCAGATACAATATCATCATTCTTTATGTTAAAAAATAATTTAATGGAATTATTACATGATCAATATGATTCAAAGGTTGTAATTGATTTTACAGTAGAATCTGATGAAAAGAAACATACACATATAACAAATGGTTATCTATCTATAGCTAAAATGATATGTGTGAATAATTTCTATCAAAGAAATGGAACTATTAGTGTACCTTTTTCTTTAAAGTATGTAAAAAATATGTTAAATAGTGTGAAACAACTAAATTCAATATGGACATTACCAAAGATCCATTCTACACAATATAACTATCAAGAAAATCATTCATTAAATCAATTTATATATGATATAACTGCAACATCATTTGGAATATCAAATTGTGGACTTGTAGCAAATGCATTCCATAATCAATCAACACATTGTGATGATTGTTTTCATGATTTATTGTATAGTTGGCGTAATTATGATAATAATTTTTGTGATTTGTTTACTCCTTCACATTCACTTATTTCTTACAGTAATAATAATTTATTCTGTCAATATTTAATTGCTGGTGAATATAAGATTGGTTCATTTCATGAATTTTCATCAAAATTAGCCAAATGTAGATGGCGTGATTCTGTTAATGTACATATACCTAATAGTTGTTTAACCATGGCTGATGTATTTGATGGATTTATTAGTTCCAATTATTATGGTGTTAAATCACACAACTATTTATTACCAAAAGTTACTCCATATTCTACCAACAATGTTATTACATTCTATAATGGATCATCATTATATAACTATCTAAGAAATATTTATATTGATAGTGAAAAATATTATCAATCTTTGATTAAAAATATTGCTACTATTGATCAATATAGAACCAATTTAAATAGAGATACTTTTGAAGATTATCTAAGTAGTTTAGTTGGTGTAACTAAACAATATGATCCAGTGAAAGCTTTTGAAGATTTTGATGATGATTAAATAAATTGTTCATGTTTGTTATTATACTATCTAAAAGTTAAACATTATTTTAAACAATAATAATTGTTTCATTTTTATGTAGATAGTTATACATTTTGTACATATAATATCTAATATGTCCATTTTTATTTATCTATACTGAATTGATCTAATAAACAAATAAATTAGTGTAGTGCCTATACTATTCAATTAGCTAACATTTGAATTCAATATTTACCACTATATTTCGTATGATTATAGTTATAGATGATATGATCTGAGTAGATACTATCATTTATTTTAATAATAATTGCATTGTAACATTTTAATAAGTGCTTATAAAAAAATGATCATTGATTAATCATGGAGTGGTTTTATTAAATGTATAAATTTATGACAACTCTAATTTTTATGTAGACTATTATAATAATAATAATAATAATACTGTTATTGGTATTGTAAAGGTTTTCTTGTCTCTTTAATAACTTTTATCAAATATCTTCCTGTACATTTTATAGTAGCTAACAATTTTCCACACATTTAGGACAGTTAAAATTCATACAACTTATTTATCATTACAAAGATTAGACCATTATTATAGTTAAACTTGTACAGTGTATTTAATTATTTTACATTTATTTCATAAAGAAATTATTAGCATCTAGAGAAAAATTAAATATTTCAAAGTCAACTACTTAACTAAAGAAAATTTGAGCTTATGATGTATCTAAAAATTAGTATGTCATTTATTTCTTATACTTAATTTGATATTCCTGCTATTATATAATTTTGAAAATCTATGAGCTATATGAAGAAAAGATTCTATTAACGAGTTATTTTCATATCATGTTATGTGATATTATTAATATTTCTCTATTGTGTACCAACTAGAATATTCTAGATTATATTTTTAGTTTAGTCTAAATATATACACGAATGTATGTTTTATGTGATCAGTATTTGATTAATAATTTTTACTTTATCTAAAAATCATAAATGTACTGAATAATCATACTATTGTATAAGGTTTATCTAATATTTTTAGAAAAATCAATTAAAGGCATTATATTGAAAAATATAGAATCCATTATTATATTAAAGTAATATAAAGTTTGATTATATGATCAAAATTCTGTAAAAACATCTTTCTATAGTGTTTTAAATACTACTATTTAATAAGTAATATTAGCTAGAGGATAAATTGTCTAGATATGTGTTAATTAATCAAAATAACTATAAATAGGATACATTTAATAAAAAGCGAAATACACAATAATGAATATAACAATAACTACTATACATTAAAGAGTTATTAAATTAGCTGTATAGTAAATAAAAACTAATTTAATCTATATAGATAAAAAGACAATTTTGATAAAACTGTCTATTAAAATAATATTCAATACATTGTAGTTATGTTGAAGTTATGATTGTACCATTCTACAATGGGAACACCACTATTAATAATAATTAACTATAGTCATTAAATTTAGCATTTTCATCTAAAAAAAAGGTATTAACAATATTTAAATACAGCCACTAATATACAATATCTACATAGTTAAGAATGGCCATTATAATCATCATATGTACTAGTGACGTTAGTTTTTTTTTTGGTGTTGGTATAAATGATTTGAATTAGTGTTTGTTTTTAAGTTACTTGATGGCCATTGTCCATATTTATAAAAGGTACGCATTTCATATGAATTGTTTAGCATTTCTAAAGATGGTGGCCATGCATTTAAATTTGATGTTATATTGTTATATTTGTCTATGAGTCAAATAAATAAGTACTTAAAAAAAATATAATAATTTACTCAAGTTATTTCTCTTTTTATTGTTATTTTTTCTTCTATAGAAATGATTATTTTTTATGTTTTAATTATAAACTACTTGTTTTGATTATTTTTTAATGATTTCTCTTCTAATAATAGTTCATCCTAATAATAATAATAATAATATAATAGTTGGTAATGATATAGTAAAATATATAATAAAGATGTTTACCTCAAAAGAATTAGTATCTTTATCATAATCACTAATAAAATTAAAAACAATAAAAACCAATATTATACGTATTTTACTTTTTAATTTCTTCAACATCAACAAAATTGACTAAATCAGATAAATTTGCATAAAAAATCTCCATGTTAGGACTTATTCTTTCAAGAACAGATTTTTTCACAATAACACTATAAAATGGTGATTCTATTCTTCCAAAGAGATCATAAATCTTAAGCGTATGATATGATTAACTTTAATACAAAATAATAAAAGACTTGGCCAATATGGGTTTTATCATTCAAAAAAACAGATGTCTTTAAATCAACTATACTACAATTTGGTAATGCAGTAGCAACAACTATATTAATGTTATTGATTAAATCATATATTATAATAAATAGATAAAACATATTACCAGTATTTCCAACAATACTTTTTATAGCACCAAACGAAACAAGATGTGTATTATCATTTAATGATATATTATTGATTTTTGAATCATCCATAATATTGTTTAATATCTAGTTATACACATATATTATTATTAATAATATGAATAAATAGAGATTATATGAAAAAAGATTTCTCTTCTAACAAATATATAACATACAGACAATTTATCATCTAATTCTTTATCAGATGATAATTCTCCATCTTCTTTATTAGCATGCTTTAAATAGCCAACACATGATACGTTAGTTTGTGAATGTTTGCTGTGGATCTCATCATCATACGATGCTGAAGAATATGGACTACTACTACTACTACTATTTGTATCAGCATTTGAATAGAAAAAATTTGATTTTAAATTATTTTTATTTGTACAAGCGTTATCATTAACAGAATATGAATGATATCCATCTTCAATAACATTATTACAGATGTATTCTAAATCTGAAACACAATTTTCATCATCACTTATTTTCATTTCATCCATCTTTAATTATATAATATATAAATTTTCACTATAAATAACTATTCTATCGTTTTCCAACTCTCACTACTTGACTAAATATTATTGGCGTCAGATATAAAGCTCGGAAACATTCGGGCAAAACCGTAGTGTCATATCGATCATTGTTGGTTAAGTGGATTGTTACATCTGTTCTATGTTTTTGAAGAGCAATAGGATTCAAAATAGATATGCCAAAAAAAAGAGTGACTTTTTCGGAAAAGTTAGTTTCCGATATATTTGAATTTGAGAAAGATGATCCAAATGATTATGTGAGTAGTGATTTTAAATCGGGTGTAAAACGATATTATGATTCAATCACTATTTCTACACCAATGATATATGATTCAAATAGTGATAGATTTATTGATGATATAGTTGATGAAAATATGGAAGATAACAAGGATTGTACTGAATCGTTGTTATATCACAAGAAACGTGATAGTAAATTGGATATAAGGTTAGTGGAAGGTCAAGAGAAAGCCACATTAACTTGTGATGGTGATATTAAAATAACACCATTTAATCTTAATGTAAATTGTCTATTTGTATTTGAATGGTTGATATTCTATTATTAATAATATGTATAGGATGAATTAGATGATGGTCATTTTGATTCAGATGGAAATTTTATATTTAAACGACCAAAAAATTTAATAAAAGACAATTGGCTTGATAGTGTTGATTGGAATGAGGTTAAAGAATCTAAAATTACTCCTACTAAAACTAAGCCTAACAATTATTATGATGAAAATGCAGTTATAAGTAAATTTGATCTCTATAATGAATTATGCCTCTATATGGAAGATGATGAAACCATTTTAAAAGCTATTATAAGATGTGGTAAAGATGTAAATAAACGATCCTATCTTGATAAAATAACTGAAATAGCTAATCTATTGCTTCATCATGGTGATGCTGATATCTATGATTATACTATAGAAATGTTACACAATAAAGTTGAATCTCTAAAATCATTAGTAGTTCATAAAATAGAAGATGGTAATAAGACTAATAGAATTGTAGTTAATCACTGTCTTTCAACTAATGAAGAATTATCAACCAACAATAAAGATCCAATATTATGGGAGTATAAATGGGATAATAGTGAAAATTCTCAAATATTTGGACCATTTACTAGTGAGCAAATGTATGAATGGAAAAATAAAGGTTTTTTTAATGCACCCATATATTGTCGTAGAGTAGTAAAATCAATACTAAATCAGTCTACATCTGATGATGATACTAGTGGTGATATAGCTGTTAATTGTGATGATGTGTTTTATTCTAGCGATCGTATTGATTTTGAATTATATCTCTAGTTGATATTTTATAACAATTTTGTTTGGTTGTAAGAAGTTATTTTTGTTTGAATATGATACCATTCATATTAGAGTTGTTTGTACATTTATAATAGACGACAACAGACTTTTGTTTATATAATTTTGTTTTCTATAAATTTACTGTTTTTTTAATTAAACAGAAAACATCAGCACTATGATTAATAAATAATTGTCTTTTTTACTACTTTAATAACATTCGTATATAATACTAGATTTTTTATCATTATTTCACGCAGTTGGAAGTAACTTTTGTTATGTGCAATTATCTCAAGTGATTCTTTCGTTCATTTCTATAAGAAAAGTATAAGTATAGTGCGCACGCATGTTTACTTTAAGTTTGCAACAATATTTGAATGCGCACGCTCTTATATATTTAAGTGTGTATTTTTTTAAAATGAATAGATAAAAAGAAAGCTTTTAGTGGTTAATCTACAGAGGATTGTATAATGAAAAATATGTAAATAATAACATTATATTTAATTTACAAGGAAATTAATATGTTTCTATTAATTGTACTAATAATAATAATATGATTAGGATGTAAATTTTGATAAGAAAACGACATAACATTACAAGATTATGTATTTATAAAAAATATAAAATGAAACATACAAAAAATCAATAAATATCTCGATTTTTATTATCATTATTGTTTGATAGAATAGGTTGTTGCTGCTGTTGGATATTTGTATGTGATATATCTGATTGAATAGATATGTCTATATTCCATATATTTTTTAAATTATTAATAGCTTGATTTTTAGCAGATTCTATTTTCTTCCGTCTACTTACTTTTTTAGCTTGGATTTTAGCTTGTTTTTCTACATAATTGTTAGTATAGAGTTGTCTATTGACAGCATAATCTAGCATTTTTTTACCAATATCAATATTTTTTTGTAAAATACGTGTACTATCACACTAGAAAAATTAAAAAACACTATAAAATAATTCATATATATATATATATATTAAAGCCAAGATTATATACTCGAACTGTAGTTCCTGTAGATATGTCAACTAGTTGGGCAGTATTTTTAATTGTATTTCTTTTGCTACCTCCTTTACCACTACCTTTTATAGCTTTAATTTTTATTTGATTATCATTAATTATTCTTTTTTCAGGTAAACTTTTTAATGCATTATCCAAATTAGACAATAATCTTACTATTCTCATAGCATAATTGTTATTCATTAGTTGGCATGCGCAAAAAGTATGATGACGAATGATGAAGCATTTTTTATGTGTGATTATGAAGATATTGGTCAATTTGTACAATTTGATAGATTTATATCTGATGAAACATTACAAAATCATTCTATTGTAAAAATTAGTGCATTAAAGCTGCTTGATGATATTAAACATTTACGCCAAAAAATTCATGATATACTCAATAGTTGAATAGTATTAATTGACTAATATAACATCAAATCTATTATATACAAAAAGTAAATATATATTTATTATTTTTAAATTTATTTGATATGAATTGAGTTGTATTTTAAATGATAATGAAAAGTAGTTATTTATAGTATTTTGGAAAAGTATTAGAATATCTTTTACATGTAAATATTATTAAAATATATAAATTTTATATGTGTTTAGTATTATAATAAAAAATACAAGTTTAATATTGGAATTATTGTTGTGCTATTAACAAAATAATTAAAAGAATTAAGTTTTATGATTATAATCATATATCTTTGGATAGAAAATGAATATTAAAATTACTTATTATTAATGATAATAAATAAGCTTAATATTTGTATAGTATCTTACCCATACTCGGTGAATAATAATAGTAAGATGATTATAAAAGTATCGGGTAGATCATCATTATATATCGATATTATTATTATTATAATAGAGGATATTATTCAAATATTAGCTTGTAGAATTGAGTTAAAATTAATTTTTAAAATTATTAACATATTAGATATATGATTATTTCAGTAAAAAGATTGATTCATTGATAATATAAAGTATCATGTTCAAAAAAGATACCTATAGAATATTGAAAAAAGATTTCAATATATACATGGTTACTGATGGATTAAATAATGAATACTCAAGCCAAAATGTAAAATCATTAGTGAACCATTCAAAAGATCAAAATAAGAAAGAACAACATATTTTTAATAAAAATGAACTTATATTACTAATAAAACCTCTAGTTTCATCAGTTGAAATGGTAGATGCTATCAACTTGAATACATGGGTTAAAGGTCGTATATCAACAAAGTTTATAGCTAGTTTTACAAGAAATACAATGAATGACATTAAAATATATACACTACCAGGATATAAAGAAAATAGTCATTTTTTTGGTATATTTAAAGCTACTAAACCAATATATTGCTACAATTGTTGTGATTACATATGGGGCCATTCACATCAAACTGTTGTATGCTATTGTAATTAATATATAGTATTATTATTATTAATAATATATATTATAATTTATTTTAAAATAGTTTGTGGTATAACATTTCACAAGCAAACATGTATGCATATATCAACAATATTATGTGATAAAAACAAACAATATAGTAATATTGACTATACTAATGCAATAAAGGTTAATTTAATATATATTAATAATAATTATTAAATAAAATTTTTTTTTGTTAGCCAATTGATAAATGGACAAATTCTGATATGATAGAATGGATGTTTGCTGCAAAATTTTGTTTTTTAGTTGATACTATGGTCAAATGTGAGCTTAAAGGAGATTCATACAAATCATACGATAAAGCTACATTTTTTGTATGATTTTATTATATTATAATGAATATATACTATGTTAATATGTATAGAACTAGTTAGTTGTTAATATTTTTAAAATATTAAGCATAATTTTTATATTTTTGTAAAATTGAATTGTTTTGAAATAGAAAAAATTTCATATTGAATCAACCGAACAATTTAATAATTTTTACAGTGCTATCAAATATTTAATCGAAGATATTGAACCAATGGAAGTAGTTATCAATAAATATATTGATTCTAAACTATTTATATTTATTATAAATTGAATGTAGGCTACATTACATTGTGTAATTAGTGAAAATAAGCTTTGGACTTATCATGTTGTTTATCCTTATACATTTGTTGGTGAGGTGATATGTTGTGTGTGTCATTATCCTTTATTTGGATTTCATGATCAAGGTCTTCTTTGTTCATGTAATTTGTTATTATTATTATTATGTCATAGCTTTGATAATATTTATTAGTGTGTAAAAATGTATTCCATAATTGGTGCTATTATAGTGATGTAACTACAACATGCAAGATAAATAACAATAGAAAACATTCTAGTTAGTTGATTATTTTCCAATATTAATTGATTAAAACTAGATATCATAATGTCATCTATTTTATTGAATAATCTTTCAATACATTCATCTGTTGATGTTATTAGTACTATCATACCAATACTTACTAAAATGAAATACAAATATTCTCAACTACCAAAATATATTAACTTATGGGGAAATGTTCTCTATATAGAATTTATTCAAAAGATATATCAAGGTTTTTTCATTTATTATTATTGTTATTCATTATATTTAATTTTTTATCTATTAACTAAATATATATATTAATGATTTTTATTAAAAATATTTTATTAAAACACTTTAATTATGATTCAACTATTTTATTATTATTATTAATGAATTTTTTGAACTATGTTACATTTTTATTGCTAGAATAGTTAGTTTGTATACTATATTAATCAATTTTTGGTGCTAAAATCTAGTTTTTTATATAATATAATTTGTTTCTATTTTTCTTTATTCAGTTTTTTAACTCTATTTTAACAATAATACTTTATTTCATCTATTACTGTTTATCAATATTTTTATATGTAAATATATATTTTATTATATCTTTCTTTATTAAAACTTTATTTATTAAATATGATTGAGAAATTATGTTATTGATATATACCATATAGAGGTAGAAGGATCATGTAATCCAAATCAACTATTACCAGCATATGAATTATCGACATTTTTGTGTTACATAAATTTATTATTATTTATGATAATAAATTTACCGAAATATCAGACACCAAATGAAGATTATAGTTTTTTATATTATGAATCATATGTAGGCAAAAATGATGAAACTATAAAAATAAAGAATGGAATGAAATTAATGTCAATATTGCCACATGAAATAGATGATTTGACAATTGAAAGAAGAAATTGTTTGAAAATGTTAGCCATGCATTATTTAAAGTAATAAAAAATATTATAAAAATACTATTATTAAGATAAGATTTAAAAAATTAAATAATAATTATATGATTTATTAAATTAAATATATATTTTAGTAATAAATTATAGTAAAATGTATAAAATTTTTGAATAAAATGATTATATATTTTAATATAAATTGTAATTATTTAAATTTTGTTTTTATAATTGTATAGTAAGGTAAAAAATTCAATAGAATGTTTAATTTTTTAATTTATTAGTGATATTTTTAAGTTTTAATGAAGTAATTATTACATGGTATATAAAGGGATTGATTATTAAAATTGTATGTGTTTTATTATATTGATTAAATAATTGTAAAAATATATATGGAATTTAGAAATCATTCTTATATTTTTTTCTCATATTAATACTTTATTATTATTATTGAGAAATATTCAGTTTAAAATTTATAAATAATAATATTTATAATGCTGTATTAAGAAGTTTTTTTGATATAATTGATGATACTTTTTTAAGGGTTATGAATGCTATTGAAATAAACACTTTTGTGGATATATATTCTCTTTCTCTATTCATTCCTGTAGTCAAATATCTCAAGTATAATTCTTAGTTTATGTTTACAAATTTTGAATATATACACTATTCAATATAGACCTTTTGGATTAGTTTATATGAATACAAAAAATATTCTACAAGAATATCTTGTTAAAAGTAATATATTTTTAAATAAAATACCACCTTTATTATAAATTGATATGAATGGTGATAGAAATGCTAATTTTAAAAAGAAATATGGTAAAAGAACATTTATCAGATAGTAATTTTATTGATTATCAAATATGGTATTGGGGAGAAATTGATAGGTTAATATTTTTGAATTTTGTTATCATTTGTTAATTATTATTTATAGAAATGATGCTAAACATTTATTATCAAATAAACCAGATCATTGTTTTATTATTAAAAAATCATCCAAACCAAATATATTTACCCTATTAGTTCGGTAAATTATTGTTTATAGTGTTTAATTATGATATTTTAATAAAAATATTGAATATTATTAAAATACGTAAAGCGTATTATTTAATAATAGATCAATATCATATTAAAATATAAAATGTTGTATTTAATTGATAAAAGAATATTTGTTTAAATTTAAAAATATTATTATCTATCAATAGAATGTTATTCAATTTTATATAGTTTCTATTAAATAATTGTAATATATTTATATTATTTGATAATAATTTTTCTTTTAAATTATTAAATATCATGTCAATTATGTTATCCATCTATTAAATAGTTTATTAAACATTTAAAATATACTATTTAATCGTTTATAATTACAATATTATTATTATTATTATTATATTAGATTGAATGGAGTGACTAAATCCATGCAAATTATCTACAAAATGAATGATGGATATCGTATTAGTTTACCCGATCATAAATCATTCAATTTTCTCCATGATCTTGTATTATTTTATAGAAATCATTCAATCAAATATTCTCATAATCATAATCTCTATCCTTTATATTTAAAAACACCCGTCATAACTACTACTGTATATCTTTTATATTCATTATCATCCATTGATTGATTGATAATAATGTGTAAAATTGTATCATATTTTTATATTTAGAATACACCCATATGTAATAATAGTAATCGTGATGATTTAGAAAATAAATTAAAAAATTTAACGATCAACTATAAAAAAATAAAAAATGATGAAGAATTTAATAGAAATGTATTATTATTTTATTATATAGATATAATTTAAAATAATTTATAATGGTTAAATTTTTACTATTATTATTATAGAATATAAATGAATTAAATTTATATTTACTATGTGAAGAAAAATTTCTTGAATTTATTCAAAAACACATACTTCATCATGATGAAATTATAAAAAATACAATTAAAAATGATGCCATATTAAATAATGATACAACTAGAATGACATTATCAAAAAATGAAATTTATAGTATCAATCTTAGAGAGGATACTAAAATTGGAATTAGTGATTTACGCAATCAAATTGTTATGCTTTCTGATTATGAAATGAAACTTAAAAAAAAATGTCAAGCTACAATTAAAGCTATTAACAATATTAATATATTGTTGTAATTAATTTAAATATATATTTATATATATTTATATTGTACATGTTAATCTATTTAGAGGTGATAAGATGGGTATGTCTCATTTTAATGATGGATCGTTAGATCATGAATGGTATGGTGGTGATATAAGCAAGTATTTTTATATTATTTTGAATTATATTTATATATAATAGGGAAGAAGTGAAACAACTTTTTTTCAATTTACCAGATGGATCATTTCTTGTACGTAGTAGTGATAGAGATCTCACACAAAATGTTATTTCTATAAAGTTGTTTTATTAAAAAAGTGTGTATATATTTGACATTTTTTTTTAAAATAGATACCAAGATAAAGTAATTCATTATTCTATTGAATATCAAAATGAGCTATATTCTATTACTGGAAATTCAAAAAAATTTGAATCCATAGCCACCATTATTCACTACTATAAGGACCATAATATTGATGGTATTACTATATGGGATCCATCATCTACATATTTTAAAATTAATGCTTGTTTTATTTAGAAAAATTAAATATCAAATTATTATATCCAGTGGATACTAGAAAAAATGATAATTTATATTAGAATACTTATGTTAGTTATATGATTCATCTTGTATATCATTTTATTATCGTAATATATCGCTTATATCAACTTTTTATTACTACATGATATATAATATTATATATTAGTATTTATTTTTCTTATTATTAATATCAATATATATGTAAACAGATTTTAAACATCCATAAATAAAGTATTACAATTAAATAAATCTAATTAGTTTATTTTTAACAAATATAATTGACAATAGAGCGTTATTTTTCGTTAATTAAAATGATTAAATATTGAACATTATACTACTGAGTTTCATTCTAAATAATGAATGATATATAAATAAATTATTTATTAGTTTAAACATAAAATATAATCAAACTATATATTAATATTAAAATAAATTACATATATATTAGATTAATAAATGACTAAAAATATTCCATCTACTGTTAATGGTTATGTGATTAGATTTGTCGAATCGTATCGAAAATTTAATTGTGCAATTAGTAGTAACATGGTTGTATTCAGTTTGTATGGATGGTAAAAAATAACGTTATACTATTGGATTATATCATACACACACATTAAAAAAATTAATATAATTGAACAATTGTATAACTAAAAAATAATTGATAAAACGTGTAAATTGCTATTACTATAAAAATTAATGGAAGGCATTATTCTATTTCGTGGTAGAAGAGTAATTTTATCTAAATAATACCATTTATCTAACTTTTTATAGGATAAAATAGCATTTTGTAGATTGATAAATAAATCCTTGGAATTCTATAATGATTATTATGGAAAATCTACTGATGTAATTATTATTATTATAAAATCACTACTGTTTTAATATATATTTGTAAATAGTTATTTCTATCATTTTCAATATATGATATAAAAATTTTACCACCAAATAAAATATTAACCAATTTTTATAAAATATCAGTAAAGGAATATTTTTATCATATAGAGGTATTGTTATTTCAATTATAATATTATATATACGTATATATATATATATATATTAGGTAGAAAACAAAACTACTAGAGATAAATGGTTATTTATGATATATGCAGAAAAATTAAAAGTATAATAATTAATAATAATATTTACCTTATATAATAATAGGTAAATACATGCAACATTGGTGGTTATAAATTATTTTACATTAATTCACTAAAAAGACATCAATATTTCAAGTTAAAAAGATATGGTTTATTTACCAAAACTAATGATGTATTTCATAATATACAAAGTATTGTAATAGAGTTATAATTGATAGTTAGTACCTACAATATTTGGAGTTTTACAAAGTGATTATTGTCATGATGATATCACTGATAAACAAACCATTAATTTATTACATAATGAATATAATGGTACATTTTTAATGAGAAATATATGCAATAGCTTGAATAATATAACATGGAAATTAAGTTTAAAGTTTATTTATCCATCATATAATGTAATAAATATAAAGAAAATTTATTTTGTAGAGTACGACATGGTATTATTGATTTTCATATAAAACCATTAGTTAAATGGTATATTTTAAAGTATCATCATGTAAGCATATATTTTTATTTTATATGGTTATTATTATTTTTTTGAATTAGTTTGAAATACCTTTTAATTCATTGGATCAATTGCTATTATTTTTATCAGCACAATACAAATGTATGCTGTATCCACTCAAAAGAAATTATGGTATAAAAAACATATTCATTTTATTTCCCATTACTATTATATTTCAATTATTATATTACATTTAGACATTGGTTTACCATATTATTATAATATAAATGAGGATAAATGTATGTATATTAAACTATATTTTTATTCACTAATAGTTTTAGCTCATCATCTTGAATTTCCTTGTAATACAAATCCTACAAGTATTTCATATTGTTATATACTTTTTATTTAATTTATTTTTTTAAGAAAAAAATAAACTTAAAAAATTCCTATCAATAAGTTATATATAATGATTTCACTTTAACATTTCAAATGTTTATTTAGAAGCTAAAAGTGTAGGATTCTAATAGTAGAAATTATTATTCAAATCTAAACTACTCTTTTATCAATTTTTTTTAAAAGCAATAAAAACTCGAATTAGTTAGATATTCTAGATTGCCATTTTTCTTTAGCAAAATACTATATTTACTATTTATTAGAACTATCCTTCTTCTATTATATTTCTTTAATAGATTGACTATATTTCAAATATGCTATAATAATTATATTTAACACATAAATTTGTATTAAATTATATTTATTTTCTTCATTTTGATAATAAAATTATTTTAATACATACCATTCTAATAATATACTCATGCTTGTTTATTTTTTTATACTTTTTTTTAAAAAATTAACTTATTATATTATTCTATAATATTTTCTCATTAATAAATTAAAACAAACCTTTAAAAATCCATTTCTTTTTTTTTAGTCGCGCATGCGCGAAATACTGGATAATGGTGGTGGGTGCGTTGTAGCGCATTGATCGTGATGATTATCATTTACATCTATAATGAACCAATAGTATAGTATGCTCAATGTTTATAGTTATTTCTAAATTTATTATATGATAGGATAGGTTTTAAATGACTGTTTACCACGTAATCTTACTCACATCCATAAATACCATATGCACCTATGATTAGAAAAATAGTTATTTTCTATTTTTCTCTTTATTGAAATAATTTAGCAACTAATCACTATTGTATCTTTGAAAATATAATGCCTTACACAACTTTTTTTAAATTCAGTACAAATTATAAGTATGATGATCATATAAATTTACATTTTAGCATAATCCAATATATTGGATGATGATTATTTATTTAATGTAAAATAAAAGTTTAGAATAATGTTGGGTCGATACCAATAAATTAAAATACAAAATAGTTAAATTCGATTATATTGCGTGCGCAGTGCGATCCATCATAAATTAGTGAAAGTTTGGTTTGGGTACATTAAAATTAATTATCGATTCTACCATAAGAATTCATAATAAAAAATAGATATCACTATAAATTTTGATTAATAAAATGATGGATGATGATATATTATGACCAAACAAACACCATTTATAATATGAAGATGGGATGATTTAAATGATATATCACAATAATTGATAAAGTAAATATTATTTAAAAATATTTATTAGATCATGTTAGGTTAAGTGTTTATACTGTAATAATTTACATGAATAGTTATGATTTTGTGAGATCATAATAAATATCAATGAAGAAAAGATATACAAGTAATTTATAACGTACAAAAAATATATAATTAATCAGATTTTATAGATATTATAAGATATATTTATTGTCTAGAGAAAATGTATTAGACAAAATAGAAACAATGATAATAATGAATGTAAGTATTTTTTATAGTGAACTATAATGAATGAACAGTTATTTGAAAGAATCGTGTTAAATTTAATAATCTTACGAATATATTAATGTATAAATATTGCGCATAATGTTTTTAAATGATATTATATATCAAATTATATTTTAATTTATAAAAATATAATAAACATGATTAAAGTGCAATTTTTTAATGAATTTATTTAAAAAGACATTATATAGTTGTGTTGTATGAATTGAAAATAGGAATATAAGTAGATTTTTACAAATAATAAGATTAAATTGTTGTATTTAAACAGTGTTATCATATCAATCAAGCTAAAATAAGCATATATTTAGTATGATGATTGCAAAAAAGAATTTTTGGGAACCAAAAGCATTAGATGGATATATAATTGCTTATTTTCTAATGCCTAATGGTCAAATAATTGTAATGGAATGTAATGAAATGCTCAGTTTAAGTGAAATAAAATTGGCTGTTTTTAATGAAGCTAAAGACTATCCTATATATAGTCTATTGAAAGAACCAAAATATTATAATTTTTCATATGTTACCAATCATGGAACTATTCAAGTTATTAATGAAAGTGAAGAATCACTTAGAAAACTAGTTAATCTTAGAAATTTACATAAACCAGTTTTTAAATTTGTTGAAGCTGAATTTAACGATATTGAAAAATATATTCAATCACAAATATCATCATTAATTGGGTATGAATTAACATCAGTCGCTTCGACAGAATTCACAATGGAAGAAAACCATTTTCTATCAAAATATAAAGAATTTGTACAAAAGTTAGCTATGACAAGAGATGAAATATCATGGGAGAAACGCTTACCACTTGCCTATCCTCCTGATATAGACTTTGAACCTAATGTACCTACCTATTTAAAATCACAGTAATTCAAAAAATATAAATCATTATTAGATTTGTATTGATTTTATTTTATCAAGATTAATTGATGGGAAAGAATTTAAAGTTAAATTAGTTTTGGATACAACACTATCTACTGCTATTATTGCTAATATAACAGATACACCAACTACTATATTACCTAAAGTTATTAATGCATTTAGAAAAAAATACATTATTTCTGAAGATTTAAACAATGTTTTTTTAAAAGTTGTTGGTCAAAATAGTTATCTTTGTAAAGATTATGACTATAGAACAGATACACTTACAGAATATCCTATTATACGCTACAAAGTATCTAATATTATATTGTTATTAGGTGATTAACTACAATGTTTAGTATATAAGAGAATGTTTAAGAAGTTATAAAACACCAAGACTAACCATTTGTAAAAAGAGTGATATTAAATTACAATATTGTGAATTGTTAAAAAAGAATGATCCTCCACAAAAACCACATAAAGCAACAAAAATTGATGTTATTCATTTATGGGAAATGGGAACAGAAGAATTCACTATAAGAATCAATTATATGTTAAATATAGATTCAAATGAAAAATTTGTAAATAAAAAAAAACTCTAATTATATTCATTTATTCATATGTTTATATAGTATGGAATTGAATGTGGAATATTTGTGGGAAAAGAACGAATTAGTAAAACTATGAGTACTGAATTAAAACAAGGTCCTAATCCAGTGTTTAATCAAATAATTGGTTTTGATATTTGTACTAAAGTGTTACCTCAAATGGCAAAATTATGCCTTTGTTTATATACTGCAACAAAATCCACTAATAAATCAGTATTTTATATATGAATAATTTATTATAATATGTGTGATATTTTCTATTAACAGATGAAACATACTGAATCTATTGGTTGGGTAAATATACCTATATTTGATTTTCAAGGAAATTTAAATTTGTCTCATTCATCAAATTTTAAATCATCAGATGGCATGTTTAATGATTTTATTATTGGTGTGCGACCTTTTATTGAAATAACCAATAATATTGTGCTTAATCCATTAGGAACTTCATTTTTACCTCATATTAATAATAATAATAATAATAATAATATTGATGATAGTAATATTCTTATAAGCATTTCATTTAAAAAATCATTAAAAAATATAAAATGCCCTACTAAAGATGATGTATCTACTACTATCATTAATAATATCATATAATTATTATATAGTACGTTACATTGTATAATAAATTAAAAAAAAATGATATCAATTCATTACAAGTATTTATCTTTATCCAACTTATTAATTATTACTTTAATAGATTCTTATTGGAAATACTGTTTCTAAATTTTTTTTAGACAATAAAGTATAAATAAATAAAAATTATATTTTTAAACTATTCATTTGATTATTATATTTAGGCTACAATGGATGTAAAAAATAATATTCCTATCTATTTTTATTTACTATCTATATAAAAAAAAAGGAAAGTAAACGAGAAAGAATTAAGATAATTGAAAGAATACCTCCATCAGAACCATTATGTTCAAATGATTGCACTTTTTTATGGAATAATTGGTAGAAATGATTTCAATTATATGTTATTTTATAAATTTAATTATTTTAAAGGAAACTTATAAGTGAAAAATATCCTCATTTATTAAAACATCTTTTAAAATCAATTGATTGGACTATTAAAGAACATATTGCTGTTGTAAAATAACTTTAATATATTATATTTAACATATACTTTAATATTATAATTTAGGTTTATGCTCTTCTTGAAAAATGGCCTATTTTAGAATCTTTTTATGCTCTTGAACTTTTAGATTACACATTTCCTGATGAATATGTTCGAGCGTATGCTGTATCTTGTCTAGATCGCATGTGGTAATATATATATATATAAAATAAAATAATTTTTAAAAAATTATGATAGCAATATAGAGCTTGAGTGTTATTTGTTACAATTAATTCAAGTTATTATTTAATGAAAAAACTGTAATTATTTCATGGATAGGCATTGAAATTTGAAATATTTCTTGATTGTTCACTTGTAAAATTTCTTATCACTCGAGCTGTTTATAATAGACGAATAACTCATTTTATTTTTTGGATTTTAAAGTACTTTTATGTGGTTAATCATCATTTATATATATACAAACATTAGATCTGAAATGGGCATACCTGAATTTTCAACAAGATTTAGCTTAATATTAGATATTATTTGTCGTGGGGATTTTGGTTATTGTCAATTACTTAATAGACAAGTATAAAAAAATAAATCAATATATTATTCATTTTAATAATAAATAATATATAGGTTGAATTTTTAGAAAGACTTGAATTTTTATCTTCAAATATTCAAAAAGCTGGTAATCTTGATCGTCAAGTATATATTCATATGATTATATTAATGTATATATAGTAAATATTATTTATATAGACAAGAAAAAGCCTATTCATTGAATTTGTTACTATGCCTACAAATGTTGATGTTTTTCAAGATATTCTTAATCCATTAGATCCACGTTTCCATATGAATAGTCTCAAGTATTAAGATTATATTAAATTTTAATTAAATTTTGTGATTAAATAGAATAGAATGTTGTGATATTAAAGAATCAAAGAAAAAACCAATTTTTTTAGTATTTACAAATATGGATTCATTAGGAAAAGACATAAAAATCCTATTTAAATTTGGAGATGGTAATTTATACCATATTTTTTTTACATATATATTACCTTTGTATATATAATTTCTATGTATATTGTTGATATTTAATTTAAGATTTTTCAATATATATATATAGACCTTAGACAAGATATACTAACCCTTCAAACAATTAGAGTTATGGATCATATATGGCAAAACTCTGGTTATGATTTAAAGTAGTACATATATATTAGCTATAAAATGAAATCTATTCAAAGGTTAATCCCTTATAAAGTACTAGCAAGTGGAATCAATACGGGACTCATTGAAATAGTTGATAAATCATGCACTCTTGGAAAAATTCATTTGAATAAAGGATTCAAAAAAAATACAATCTATGAATGGATTATAGAAACTAAGCCACAGAAAATGGCTATAGACAATGCATTAGAAATGTTTAAACTTTCATGTACTGCTTATTCAATTGTTACACTTGTTTTGGGTATTGGTGATCGTCATAATGATAATGTAATGATAAAAGAAAATGGCAATTTATTTCATATTGATTTTGGACATTTCCTTGGTAATTACAAAAGTTTTATGGGTATTCGACGTGAAAGAGTGCCATTTCTTTTAACAACAGATTTTCTATTTGCAGCTACTGTTGGATCAGATGAAGTTTCATCTACTAAATTTAAAGGGTATATAAATATATTTATTTTCCATAATACATCATATTTAAAAATATTGTATAAAGATTTCAAAAATTATGTGAAGATGTCTATATGGCACTAAGAAAATATGGAAATCATATTGTTACATTATTTGCATTGATGATCAATAGCAACTTACCTGAGCTCAATAAACCTGATGATTTAAAATTCTTAATTAATTCTCTATCATTAGGTAAAAGTAAAAAAGAGGCAGTAGCATTTTTTAGAGAAAAATTCAAAGAAGCTTACAATGGAAGATGGTCTACATATTTGAATTTTTATGCTCATAATAAACGTGTTGCAAACTCATCTGTTGGATCCAACAAATTATCTGAAAAGGCTATTGCTGATCTTAAGAATGATATTTTAGAAATATAGTAAAATATCATCTCAATATTTAGATATTTATTATTTGTTCGTGTTATAATGAGTTTATTCATTTGATTCTAAAAATTTTATATGATGATCTTATTTGTCTATATATTTACTAGAGTGATAATATTAAAGCAATATTTTAAAAATAGATGATTAAAATGTTATTTTTTATTATAATCTTAAAATTATTCATAGAATACATAATTAGATTATATGTAATATGAGTGAATATTTAAATCAAGATTTTTTAATATAAATAATCATTTAATAGCATTATTTACGTAAATATTTCATTATTAAATCTATCTAATAGACTATCTTCAAACTATATTATAGTATACAAAAATATTTATTATAAGCTATTAATCATAACATCATACAGACATTGAATCAATAAGTCCTTCTAACTTGGTAGCATTTTGTTGTAGTGTATCAACGCGATTCACAATTTTGATAGTAGAATCTTTTACCTTGGAGATGGATGTAAGAACGTTATAAAATAAGCTTCTCAATGAATTTCTTATAAGACTGGCACAATGATAATTCCATGTAACAAATGCTTCTGGTAATTTCCCTAAAATAATATTTATTTAATAATATAATCATTTTTATGTGAATAAAAACATGCAATAGAATCATTTGTAGTAGTACAATCCTTAATTTCATAATTTATTTCATCTAAACATAGTTATAACATAATTAACTAAATAAAAAAAAACAACTTGAAACAATCAATTTTTTGGATAAATAGTTACTATTGTCACTATATTTATTATCCACTAAATCAATAGCTATTTCTTCTAAAAGATTGTATTCTCTAAAATTAGATAAATCCATAACATATGAATAGTGGAATAAGTAATAAGAAACCTCATTTCATCATGCATTCTATGTTTTATAATCAAAACAACTCGCGCATATAATTATGTATCAATTAGCGACCGAAATTAACGATCTTTTAACGTTTTTTTTTCATGTGAATACTTGCTAATAATAATATCTTTTTTAGGTATCTAAAGTTTTTTGATACATTATAAATTATTTAAAAACCAATATCTAACAGCATTATCAAATATATTTGCAGTTAGGTTGAGAAAGTTTTTGATATTTAAAATTATTTTAATAAAACCTTGTATTTTTTAATTAATTGGAGGAAAAATTCATTAGTTTTGTAAAAAAATTAAGATATTACACTTATTAATAATTCTCATATATATTATTCTAACAAAGCTTATATCGTTTTGGAATGAGATACTTTTTTTGTACTATTATTATTAACAAAATATTACTTATAAAAAAATTTTATTGATAAATTTTATTAATAAGTTATTGTTGTAGATACTTACTGTTTATTAGATTTAAATATGATAAGGTAACATTGCGCAAGCGCAATAATCGCACGCAGTTATAACTATGAATTTTGATGATAAATGTGGACAACAATTTTGTAATATTGAAAAAAAGTTACATGATACTACAAAAGTACATTTGAATTTTATAAATAATGATGATGAAGATTTTGAAGTATTTTGTTTATTAATTTTACATATATGTTTGTATATTATATATGTATAGGATTTGGATGATATTAATCAATTAAATTCAGAATATACTGATTTTTATGAAATATACCAAAAAAAGTTAGTTAATAAAGAAGAAATAGATATAGATAGTAGAGTAATCATTTATTTATGCATATATATGTATATATGTATCATTTAGAGTAATAGAGAATTATATAAAGAAAGAACAGCAACATTTATGGATAACTATTCAAAATATAATGATTCTAGAATATTTCTTAAAGTATATATTTTGTTTGAATAAAATTAATAATATATCATGGTATGTTGTTTAATATGATAATTCAAAGGGACTTACTACACAAAATATACAAAATGATTATAGTCAACATTATGTTGATACTGGAAAAAGAGGACAAAATTATATTCGTGATATTTCATTGGATACACGTTTTAATGCTTATCCTAGATTAAGAGAGCTATTGCGATTAAAGGTAGTTATGATTTAATAAAAAAATTATATGAATGTAAATATATAGGATGAACTTACAGAAAAACGTAATACACCAGCTTTGTATGAATATCTTATTGAAAGTTTAATAAATTTAAATATTATTTTATAGTTTTTTAAAAGTTGATCTACGAAAATTTAATCTATCACAATTAAACAATACATTTGATGTTATATTAATTGATCCACCATTAGAAGAATATAAAATATTACATCCTATAATACATCAAGATCTAGATACATGGTCATGGGATGAAGTTAATCATATATATGTTATAAGAAATAAATATATATATATATATATAGATTAAAGGACTAAATATGAAATCAATTGTATCATCACGTTCATTTATTTTTATGTGGTGTGGTTCAAAAGATGGTTTAGAAAAAGGACGAGAAGTATAGAAATTTTATTTTTTAAATTAAATTTATATACATATAGTGCTTTAAAGAATGGGGATTTCGTCGTTGTGAAGATATATGTTGGGTTAAATCTAACAGATACAATACTAATCATATTACTCCTCATATTTTTGATGGAAAACTTCTTAAAAATCAAAAAGAACATTTACTTATGGGTATTAAAGGAAGTATACGACGTAATAGTGATGTACATTTTATTCATACTAATATCGATCTTGATGTTATTGTTACTGAAGAAGTATTTTATATTTATGATGGGATAATTTTTGTATTGTAATATTATTAGCCACCATATGGATCAATTGAAAAACCTGATGAAGCTTTTCGATTAATTGAACATTTTTGTTTAAGTCGAAAACGAATATATCTTTTTGGTAATCAAAATTCAACACGCAATGGTAATTATTTATAATAAATAAACACTATTTAATTAATGTATTAGGTTGGGTCTTTGTTGGGAAACATGTTCAATTTTCTAATTATGATTCTGATCATTATAATTCATATCTTGAAAATGATGGCGTTCTAATTGGTTCTACACCAGAAATTGAACAGCTTCGTCCTAAATCTCCTATACTTAAAAGACCTGTACATACATCATATCAGAATTCAATTATTAACACTAATCCATTTTTCATTTATCGTTCCTAATTATTGTGTATATTAATTTAATATTTTTAATAAAAATATAATGACTTTGTATTAAAATTTTGATGATAAATTTTTATATTTATTCTAACAACTATTTAATATAAAAATTATTGTTGTTATAGATAGTATATTTCTCACAAAACAATCATAGTTATTTAATTATAATTAAAGATATTTTAGTTATATTAGACAAATAAGCTACTATCGTTAAATAAAATAGGTATATTTATAATATTATTGTATATAATAGTATTATCCTCCATTACTTTAAAAGTTTTTTTTATTAAATAATACAATAAATAAAAATAAAAGCAACTTTTATTAATTACACATAAAATATAGCATACTTCTATGGAAGAAATAATTATGTCATATAAATTGAATTGGTATTTTAATAAATAGATAGAAAGCTGATATACATATATATAATCTAAAAAGAAACAAAAATTATTTTGAAATATTAGAATTTGGAGGAGGAGTATATTGTTTTGGGGACCATTGAAGACATTCTTCTACAAGTGGTATAAATTTTGATTGGTTTATCTTATCAAGTTTTTTTTTTAATTCTGTCTGACTATAAATTATTGCTATATTATTACTATAATATTTAGAAATAGATTAATAGAGAATAAAGAAATAATTGTTTAATTACGTTAATTTATCATATTCTAACATTTGAAGACGTTCTAATGTTTCTGTAACATCTTGAGGAGATATGAATGTAGCATCAACAATATCTTTTATTGTGATTACATTATGTGATTGTTGATAGTTGTAGATGAAAGCAATAATAGTATTCTCCCAGTATCTAAAATAAGTTAATTGACCTAATTCAGATAATGGTTTTTCAGGTGATCCAGGATTATTTTCTTTTTTTGATAAAAGATAGCCTATTTATAATGCAATAAATTTATATATCATATTAATTAATGATATATAGTTACTGAAATCAATTAAAAATTTCCCATATCCTTGTTTTTGATATTGAGGTAGAGTCATGATACAGGAAACATTGAATTTATGTGATGAGAATTTTTCCTAACGATTATTTCATCATTATGATAACAATATTTGAAATATACTTTTGAAAAATATCCAACTAAATGTGATCCATATTTATCATTAACTGTCAATACATAAAATAGAAATGGTTCAACATCGTAATAAAGAGTTTTATGATTTAAAAATAATTTAGCTATTAGACATAAACTTTGGCAATATATCTATTATTGTATAAAATCAATAAAGGATAATAAATTAGTTTTAATACTATATATACACATTTCAACATACCTTACTATTATATCCATCTACTTCAAATACACTAATATTATTATGTCGATATATTTCATCAGCAGGAGGATGTGTCCATGAACATTTTCTTATATGACGGAAAAAAGTCTATATAATATACAAAATATATATATATATTGTATAGATTAATTTAATAGATAGAGTTATGTATGATACATCTTCATTTTTTAAATATTTTAAACAATATTCACATATATATAGTTTTTTCACTGTAAGATATTCTTGTGGAAATGGTGATGAATACCATGAATCTATTTCATACTTACCTAGCTGGATTTTATTAGGTGATGGAATTATTGAATAATTATCCATAGAAGATTCTATATAAAAAATATAGAATTTATTGATAATGTAACAATTAAGAATATACTTTTCTTTCTTTTTTTAATCATATATTTTCTACTACTACTAGGTGGACATTGAATTATATTATTTGCAATAAATTGTACATATTTATATGTATCTATAGCTGATGCATCTATTTGATAGACATTAATTTGGTCTAATAATTCTTCAAATCGAGTGTTTTCTTCTTTGGTTTTTGAGCTAAAATAAATTCATTACAATCTTATTATTTTTTTAGTAATATATTACATTGATAATAAATTATTTTGACTGCTATGTTTTCCAGTTCGACTTCTCAATGTCATTGAATAATTATTACGATTTGCATATATATTAACTATTCTATTGTTATCATGAGTTGTTTTTCTTTTTAAATTATATAAATATAATTTAATAATAGATATGATTACATCATTTTTTTAGAGGGTTTCTTTTGACTATGAGTATAATTCTCTACAAGATTTTCAATATTTGCACAATATTTACACCTCCAATTTTTTAATTTTGATTCTAATATGTAAAATCATATTATTGTATTTTATTTAAAACTAAAATAAATAGAGTACTATGAGCTTTTCTTAATCCTAGACACATTCTATGATATGCTGATTGACATTGTGAACATCGAATAAAATTCTTTAAATTCTAAATCATATATGAAATTAACCATTAAATACTTTAATAATACATTATTGATTGTAGAAAGATTGCAACATATTTGGCATTGCAAACATTGATTACATTGCCAACCATAGCGCATTGAATTTTCACATTTCATCTCATCATCATCATCATCATCATCTTTTGATGATATACATTTATTATGAACTAATTCAAATAAGATATATTCAAATATTATCATCTAAAACAATATACAATATCTTCCACATGTATAACACATATAGATAGAACCATATTTTATTATTTCAATATTATTTTTACAACTATCACATGTTATTATATCCTTCATATCATTGGAAAATATATTATTCTGTAAAATTAACATATAACAACTATGTCATATATACATATGCAATATATACATGATTTTCATTTAAAAGAAATGTTTTTCCATATTGATTGACTATATTATGATGGACTAGATAGAACAAATTTCGTTTAATCTATATTATAATTAATTATCATTAATAATATGGACAATATTGTTATAATAGTGATGAATTTATATTATTATAAACATAACTAATACGATATCATTTAATTAAAATAACTTACATAAAGTAAAAATTCTGAATAATAACTCAATTGGTTAAATTTCTTTGTATCTTTGTTAAATATATAATCACAAATTTGATCTAATTCTGTTCCATTTCCATCATTAATATGTAATAGAGCATTTTTTATTAATAATGCAATTGTAAGATTACTTACAAGTATATTTTCTATTATATAATAAATTTTTATCAAAATAATAGTTTTACGTAATATTTAAATAACCTTTTAATGAAAATATATCTGGATTTCGATAGACATTATTCTTGTTATTATTACTAGGATACAATATTAAATCACCATTTTCAACAGCTTTTTTCATATGATCTATTATCTTGAATATAAATTATTAATGGTTTGATGCTTTTTAATCATATTAAAAAATAAATCATATAATCATTACTAGTTTTGGTAATAAATTATGACTAGTTTTAAGTTTAGTTGTGATATTTTCTTCTGTTGGTAATTCATTTAATGATCTTAATCTATTGATTGCCCAGTATATCCATTTTAAATATGACACATGTTCCACATTTTTTTTTGAAGGTGCTGGCATAATATTACACTATTAACTTTTAATTATTAATTAACATTTATCACATTTATATATACATATAAAAATCTAATATATACTTTAAAAATGATTAGAACACAATTTTATCCTTTTATAGGTTTGAACTCCACTAGCAAACTTTATGATGCGCCAATACTATTGCGCATAATTCAATATTTCTTGTTATCTATAAATTAAAAAATATGTGTTATTAAAGTTTTACTTCATTTTAAAAATAAAAAGATTAATTTTTAACATTTATATTATATTAATAATATAGTTATTAAAATTTCAACTCTCTTGTAAAATGGTATGAATATTAATGAATAATTTACAAATAAAAATATAATTATTATTTAATCAAATTTTTGTTGTATCTATAAGCTTATTAATATATTTTAAAAGAAATAGTAAATCAAATAAATTTATAGGCTACTGTCTTAAATTTTTATAAAATTAATAATATCCTTAATCTTCGTAAGGATTCGGTGACATATAACTTGATTCTATTTTAACTCATCATTAAAATATGTAGTATCTATTACATACATATATATCAATATATTTGAATGTTTAATTTATAATTCATAAACTGAAATGATCATATTTTATGTTCGTGTGAGTTCGAAAGTTATCGTAATTAATTATTAATGATAGGTGGGAGTTTTAAAATGAAAATCAATTTTTTAAAAGTTAGAATAAGATAGTTTAGTATTAAAATTATTTATTATTATTGAATAATATATAATGAATGATTCTTTTCTATAAATTTATTCATAACTTGTAATAATATAATACTTTAAAAAGTTAATAGAATTTTAAGTTGTATATTTATTGATATTATAATATGAACACATATTACATGTTATAAATGAACATTTAACTAAATAAAATATTTAATTATTATAATCATTATTTTTTAATATAAATTAAAATATTTTAAATTGTCTTAATTACATCAAAAAACCAATCTTTATGATATTAAAAATAGCAGAATGATAGGACCATTATGAATCTTTTTTCACATATCATAATAAATTTATATTATAGATAGTATATACCAAAGATTCTAACAATATATTCAGGATTCCATCTAGAATAACAATAAATAAGTAATGGAAATATATTACAATAAGATATAAATACACTTTAAAATGTATAGCTTAAATATGTTAGCATTATATTTAATTTACACATAAGATTGAATAAATTAAACTACAAATAAATATGAAATAGTTTACTATATTCTGATAAATAATAAAAAGACATAAAATTTCATTTAAAACTAACATTCATAATATAATAAACATTAAATCGATATTTTTTTAACTCTAGATATAAAAAATCAATTCTAAACTAGGAATACACTTTTTATAATCAATATAAAATTAAATAGTGTAGATATCAAAAAAATAGATACCAATATCTAATAACAATTAAAAAAATGAATTATAATGTATATTAAAAAAAATTGAAGTATTTTAATTATTAATAAATGGAATCATGTAGAAAGATAAAGTGTTTTTATAGGGATATTGTTAGTAAGATTAGCTTAGTTATCAATACGAGTTTAAATTTGTTAAATGGTGAATATATTAAGTATATATTCAATAATTTATAGACAAATAGCACATGTTTATATTAGTATTTTAGAATTTATATAAAATGATTCTAGTTATTTTGTTAATTTTTAATATTTTAAAGTTATATCATAAAATAATCTTTGATTGATATGAGTGAGAGAGCTAAATATAAACCTAAAAATAATGATAACTATATTGTAAATGATACGTTATGCTGTTTGAGCTTTATATTTGTTATAGAATAATATTAATTATTAAATATATTTTTTTTAAAATAATATAAAAATTAGATTTATTTTTAGAGTTAAAATTTGATGATATAATAGTTTTAAATTGAACTTATATGACTAAAATAAAGATATTTAATTTATTTTTAACTATTTAGATAGAATATAAATTAAATTAGATCTAAAATGATATTTTTATATAGATAAAATAATAAAAATGTTTATTAACAAACTTTTAAATATATTTGTACATATTTGTTTATATAATTTAAATATAACTTTAATAATTTTAATATTATAAAGAATATAAATATACTTTTTTAACCAATTTCTAATATTTGCACTCATTTTTATGTTAAAATACATATTTTAATATTTATTAATAAGGTAAATAAGTATTTTATGTAAAATACTTATTTTTGATCAATTTATAAAGTAATCATAGCCTTTAAAAAATTCAGTAAATTAAAACATACTATATTGAATCATTTTAACAATATAATACATTATAATATGTCTCTATTTTTTATTTAAATTAAATTACTATTAATAAAAAGTAATAAATACGTTTAATTATTTATTTATTATGTATAATTTAGTTCATAATACATATTATTTATAAGATCATATAAAAAAATCATTTAAAATATAACTTTTATTATCAATTCATTAATTTATTATTATTATATTAGATCTTAATAATCAAATATATCTCAAATATACATTATTCTATCAAAATATTCAAATGAATAGTTATTTTAAATAAAAAAAATTATTTTATTACTATATTATAAATAGAAATGATTATATAACTATATGATGAATTATCAATCTTATTTATTGATAAAATCTTTCTTAAATTAAGTGATCCTATTATATAAATTGTATTTTATTCTATATAATATATTGAATAAAAATTGTAATATTTTTGTTATTTTTTTCTTAAAATATAAGAATTAATTAAATAAAAAAACATAAGGTGAATATAATTCAATATATATATGGATTTATTGATTAATATAGTATTTTATATAAAAAAATAATAATTTTGAAATATATATCTTTATAATATTAATCTAATTTTAATTGTTAATAATAAGAATATTATTCCAATCTATATATCAAGAGTATATATTATATATTTATGAACCAAATAAAGCTCACTATCATCATTATTTAACTATATAAAATAAAATAAATGATGAAATTGATAAAAAAAAGGTAATCATTTGCTAATAAAGTGAAATTAAATAGAATAATTAAAAAATAAAGGATGCGCTATTATTATAAAAACATATTGAATTATTTATTCGACAAAGTGTATATAAGATGTAAGTGGTGGTTAAAAATACCATTTTATATATATATTATATAATATAGATAGTATTGAGAGTTATGAATATTAATCGAATATTTTAATATTATTTCTTCTAAATGTAATAATATTAAAATGTATCATTAAAGAAATTAGACATCCTGCTAGAATTGTAATAGCAACAATCATAAATATAATTAGTAATAATGACATGGATAGAAGTGTTTGAATTGATTCATTTGTGAATTTTATTGTTTCTGAGTGTGTTTCTGTACCAAAATGGTTAATTTGAGGTTTATTTTTTAATGTATCTGTTCTTTATTATAAAATTATTCAAATATTTTAAATTATACTTACCTATTTGTGTAAATATAAAGAGTATCATTGATTCCAATTCTAGGATCTCCATATATGAATGCTTCAGCAATATTTATTAATGCATTTGGTCTATTTAAATAATGCTAATAAATTTTATCATTTATTTAAATATACTCTAATTGTGCTTGTACAAAAATAACATTATTAAACACTTCTATAATAACAATAGAATACATATGAATAAGACTAAGACATCGATTATAACGTACATTACTAGTCTATTAAATGAATAATTTATTAAAAATTATCACATATACAATATACAGTGATATGAGTATTATTTTTGTAATTTGGACATTGTAAATTAATTTGATCGTAGATATATTTTAAAAATACACTTTTTTCCAATAATTCTGTTGCAATAATATTATTATAAATCTAAAAAAAAAAAATAACAATATGTATGAGTTATAATTATATACAATTAATTTGTGAGAAAAATATGCTATATTATTATGACTCAAATGCAAAAAATTGCAATTAGGTATAAGAAGACATGAGGTTGGAATATTTAAAAATGTTTTGAATAGAAAAATACAAGTATCAATTGAATATTCACTAATAAATGTAGTTTGATTAGTAAGTTTGGTTATTAGACAATTTGAGTTTAAATCTGAAGGTTTAATTGTTTCATAAGTATTGTCAACTAAGCACGGATTGCTATAAAAATAAACTTGATTTTTACCATTTCCTGGTTTAATCTATAATATAATAGTTAATAATAATCATACCATTTATTATATAACTTGTGAAAGATAATATAAAACTTGACATTTTATATGGTATGTACTACAACAAACGAGTTCATTACCAAACATATTTTTAGCATTATTGCCTATAGTAAATTGAGATAATAAATCTTCTATAGAATCATTAGTTTGTGTTAGAAAACCAATTGTAAAACTAACAGCATTGTTTCTAACAATAATATCATTTGATATTTTCTAATTTTAATTGATATATAAACATCGTAGCATAATAATTTAATGATACCCTTTCTTTTAAATTAAATGTTTTAGAAATAAATTGATAGAATCCCATTAATTTACGATCAACATATTGATAACCATTTATTCCTTTTATTGATAAATATTTGTTTAATAATTTATAAGTTGTTTTCATATTAAATTTAGAATCTTTATAACTATAATTAATGTAAAATTAATTATATCAACAATATATTATGATGATAACTCTTCATTTGAATTTGGTTTAAAAAATATTCTTAATAGGATTTCTTTTTTTTGTATAAAACTCATGTTACATTTTAAGATTATTTTATTAACACAAACTTCAGTATCAATTTCTGATTCGTCTTTATCTATATTTTGTTTTAATAATTTATTATATATTTTTTAATTTTTTTTTTAAATTTAGTTAATTATGTATATATTTGTAATATTATATTACTGTAGGTACATGTAATGGTTTTTTTCATAAAATATTTTACTATAATATTTTTATAATTTGTAGTTATTCCAATGTAACAACTTCCAAAATATAAGCTTGAATGTGCAACCATATTGATTCCATACTTGAAAATTTATAATATATAAGTTTATAGTAAGTAAATTTATATGCTAGATTTACTATAATATTGTATTTTTCATGTTCATATGATGATTGAAGAAAATAGTAAAATATAATATAAACAACTGTAATAAACATTATTTTTTATTATTTTAGCTTAACACCTATATATGATAAATATTTGATTATATATTAATTAAATACGATTATAAATATTATTAAAAATAATATTTATGTTTTATAATTATATCATCATATTTAATAATATTTAATCATTATTATTAGAATTTTTTTATAAAAAAATTGACAAATCATATGTTTATTTATTAGATTTATTAACACAATAGCTTTAATTTATTTAATAAATAATATAATTTTTTATTTAAATTATCTATTATTGTATATTTTCTTCTTATATAATTACTTTTAAACTCTATTAAATAGATATATTTAAT
>JRUX01000581.1:0-15071 GCA_001407235.2 Kudoa iwatai | reverse complement strand
TTAAAAAAATATATGTATATTTTAAAAATATATTTATTTTCAATTAATTTGATATCTATAATTTCTATTTCAATCCACTTTACATGAATTCAAATTACATAATATCCTACAATATACCATCATCTTGTTATCAATCATTGAAAACACTTTGATCATTTACAGACAAAAAATTCAGTAAGATAATTTAAAATAATAAGCAATCTTACTTAGAATTAAAGCATCATATAAACACGTTTATGTGATTTTTAAAATGCATGTTTTTGACCAAATGCAACCGATTATCACACAAAACATAATAATAGCTATATTTCAATATATTTATATTAGTATTTTACCTTCAAATTTTTCAAATTGTGTAAAATTACTTTTTAAAACCATTCCAACATAAGATAATCTATTAATTATACTTTTTATTTAAAAATGGATAAAAATATACGGTAAAATTGATATTTTATTTGGTAATGATGATGCAAATATTACAACTTACATATTTTTATTTTTTTAATAAAAAACAAATTCAATCTCTATTCACAATTTTAAACACACTTTTATCTACAAATGTTATATGACTGTACACATGCGCGAGATAAAGGTTCTAATTAGTTGCCATAGCAACGAATTCATATCTATTTAAGTTTACATTAAAAAAACACTATTATTAAATTTATTCCTTATAAGCAAATAAAAGTTATATTAAAGTGATTTCCATTAAAAATATTTGATATATGAAGTAGCATAATTATAATTGCACATAAAGGCTTAAAATAGTTATATGCATTTCAATATTTATTTCATATTTATTATTAAAAAAAAATTAGCTATTTATTAGTGATTTTAACTACAAAATATATGAATTAACAACTTAAATTAAGATTTATCATTTACATATAGATTATTTAACATTGTCATAACTATGAACATACTATACATAGAGTTTTATATAAAATAAAATAGCCAGCACATGGTATAAAGTCATTAGCAATATGTTGGGTATTTTGTTAAAGAATAAGGTTAATTATCAACTCTATTGACATTAATATTATTCTAAAAGATAAAAATAAATGTTTTTGAAGTATATATTAACACAGACATACTATTAATTGTGACAAAGTTAATGATACATCCAATTCATTCATAATCAACAAAAAGTGAGCATGCGTATATGTACCTTTATTTTTAATTAATGGATACAATTTCTCCCTCTTCATTAATTGATTTTTTAGTTATTATAGGAAAGCTTAAAGTAATAAAATGCATTTTTTATTGATATCATATAATGTTTTTAGCATTTGGATAGGAGTGGCTGGGTATTAAATGGTATTCCAAAACCAGAATCAGTTGCTTCACACATGTACAGGATGGGTATTATATCACTTGTTGTTCCAGCTAATTATGATAAAAATAAGTAGATAATATTATTGTCTTGGTTTAATTAAAATTATAACAATTATGAAATTGTAGATGCATTAAAATGGCACTTGTTCATGATATAGCAGAAGCTATTGTTGGTGATATTACTCCACATGATAATATTTCACATGATACAAAGGTGAAAATGGAAAAAGTTATGTTTATTAATTATATATCATATCAAATAATCTAAGAATATCATCTAACAGGATGCAATTGTAAAAATGATGTCAATAATGGGAAATGGTAATTCAAATCACCAGGTATAAACTACACTAATAGATTATAAAACTATTTTTTTCATTTAAACTTTAGATTGCAAAAGAAATTATAAATTTATGGAATGTAGTCTCCTTTATTAATTATTTTGTATTCACTCAATGTATTATAACTAGGAATATGAAGAAGGTATATCACTTGAAGCTAAATTTATTAGAGATATCGATAAGTTTGACATGATACTCACTGCTTACGAATATGAAATAGGTAGCTGATCAAATTTTTTTAACAAAAATTGATTTTATCATATATACACTAATTTCACAAAAATATACAGACTACAAGAAAGATTTGCAAGAGTTCTTTGATTCAACAAAAGGTATTTTGATTTTTAATCAATTAAATCTTCAATTTTATCATTATCATTTTTTATTCCTTTAATAAATAGTAATAATGTATTTGTTGCTGAGTTCACACACTTAAATGATTAATCTTATTCTGCACTTAAAAAATACCGATATATTTTCTAAAATTAATGTAGTAATAAATAATATTTTAAAAAGAGTTATCTCATTCATGAGTACATACTTAAAATAGACACTTGTGATTTTATTTGATCTATCGTGAGATTCTTTACAGTGAAATTATTCAAAATAATGAAATAAATAATAAAGCATTTTTTTTCCTCATAAAAACCATTTTTAATACATTATAGATTGTTTTATAAGGCATTATGCTATATTTTATTTAAATGGATGATACTTTTTGAGTGTAAAAGTTTGTAATTCTATGCCTACAATGTCTTGTACATCTACGAACAAAAACGAAGAAATGCGTTTTTTTAAATTTATATATTATTTTATTATACAATAACGAATCCATATGCATATATTTGAATGTTTAATAACAACTTTTTTATACTAATAATCATCTATGAAAGTAATTATTTATGATAAACCCATAGTAGATTGTATCACACATGTAATAATATTTATCCTCTCAAATTATTTGTCGCTTATTTATTTGATAAGAGTTATGTACTATTTTTGTATTTTATACATGCTTTAGTAATTTTTAATTCAATTAATCTTATCAATTGTTTGGTTTTATTATAACCTTATTTAGATGTGTTTCTTACTCCAGAAATTTCAAAACTTGCCAAAAATCTTTTAAACAAACGTTCATATCATGCCAATAATTAATATAATTATTTTAAATTTGATTTGAATTTTTGGATTTCTGCGCACGCATTGGAATATGAAGAGATTTTTGGGTAGTAGTTTGCAATCATTCCAATCATTTAATCACATATGGCGACACCAGTTCTCTAATATAAACTGTGTGAGAGTAATGTCAACAAAGAAATCAAAGCCAGAAGACTGGTCAATGAATGAAAAAGAACCGATTACTGAAATCGATGCTAAATATCTAAATAGAAGAGATAAATATTGGTATAAAAATTTTTTTTTAAAAAATTAAAATAAATTTTATGGTTTGTAAGTAACATGTTGTTTTGATAGCGATTAGATTGAATATATCTTTATTATAAATTCATACACATATCTTTAATAAAAAAAACATAATATTATTATAAGGTCAGAAAGTATGAAAAATCTTGGATTGATTGAATCTTACTTTCGAATATTAGCTCATGCTCCAGTCAAATTCTTTTCTATTTTTCCCTATCACGACCAAACTTATGATCCATTTGGTGCAGAAAGAATACGTGGAAGTGATGTTGAAAAATTCATCTCAAATCATCCTGTATTCGTATGTAATATGGAGTTTAATTTTGGACCAATACATCCAGCATCCCATGGTGTACTACGTCTTGTAGTTGAGCATCAAAATGAATTAATTATTGCAACAGAACCCCATATTGGGTTTTTACATCGAGGTACAGAGAAACTCATTGAATACAAACACTATCTACAGGTAAATTATAAGCTATTAACTTGAATAAAATATCTATAATTTGTACGAATACATATAATTAGTTGTTTTTTTAGGCTATGCCATATTTTGATCGTTTAGATTATATTTCCACCATTACAAATGAGTTATGCTTCGTGCTTGCTGTTGAAAAGTTACTAGGCATAGAGGTACCTATTAGGGCTCAATGGATAAGAGGTAATATATTGTTTATTTTTATTAAATCTAGCTTTTAAATCCATACAAATTATTATTATAAATGTATAGTGTTGTTTAATGAATTAACACGTATCGTTAACCATATATTGTCAATTGGGAGTATGTCATTAGATTTGGGTGCTATAAGTCCTCTTTTTTGGTTGTTTGAAGAACATTCAAAGGTAAATGTCTTTATTAAAGCAAAAAATATTTTCCATGTATAATTATGATCATTTTATTATACAGATTTTTGACATATTTGAAAAAGTTACAGGTGCACGAATGCACACTGGTTATATGCGTCCTGGTGGAGTTGCACAAGATTTACCTTTAGGAACACTGGATGAAATTTACCATTTTATTGAGGCTTTTTGTCATCGCTTGGATGAATGTGAAACAGTAAAATTAGCTAATATTGTAGTGTGTTATTGTTTTTAGATGCTAAGTGATGGAGGAATATTTCTTGAAAGATGTAAAAATAAGGCGATTGTTGATGCAGAAACAGCCCTTAGTCTTGGATTAAGGTACTATTGTGTTGTTTTTTAAGTTAAACATTACTCTGATTTCAAAGTGGTGCCAATTTACGTTGTACTGGTGTCAACTGGGACCTACGTAAAGAACAACCTTATTTAGTATATGACCAGATTGAATTTGATGTACCCTTGGGTACAGTTGGGGATGCATTTGATCGATATCAATTAAAAGTATTGGAAATGAGAGAATCCTGTAAAATAATTCTACAGGTAATTTTTATTCTCTTGAATTTAATTCAATATCATTGTCAAAAAAATATTTTTATATTATTTTATAATTGTATGCAAAAACTTTGAAAAAAAGAATAGTGTAAAATTTTTAAAGATTTGTATTTAACAATTAGCTTAACAATTGGCGAATTCATTATAATTTACATTAAATTTTTGTGATTTGTTATATCTACTACATATTTAATTAACGCCTAGACTACTACTTTTGAATAATTAGAATAAACATTAAATTAAAATATAGACTAATATTTTAAATATGACAATTAATTAATGAGTCCAATTTATCATTATGCTGTTGAAATATTACATTCTTAGTGCCTTAATAATATGCCTGAGGGTGAAATAAAAATTGATGATAACAAAATATCACCCCCAAAGCGCCAACAACTTAAAGAATCCATGGAAGCTTTAATTCATCACTTTAAGCTATATACTGAAGGCTTCCAAGTACCACCTGGTGCTACATATACTGCTATTGAATCTCCTAAAGTATAATTTCATATTTATTAACATGATAAATATGAATTATTTATATTATAATAAATATAAAAGGGTGAATTGGGAGTATATTTAGTATCTGATGGAACAAGTCGGCCTTATCGATGCCATATTAGACCCCCCGGTTTCTACCATCTAGTATATCATATATTAATTATATTTCATTTATTATACCATCACCACTATAATACATTTATGTGCTTTTTTATATGAAATAAATAAATAGGCTTCATTCAATTATTACATTGACAATGATAGCTATATAAGTGATTTGGTTGTGATACTAGGTAATGACATTACTTGCCATTATTAGATTTAATATTACCTTTTCTAACATATTTTAATTATAGGATCAATGGATGTTGTTTTTGGTGAAATTGATCGCTAATATAAGCCATAAAAATTTTCAAACAAAAATTGTTAAAATAAATTTTTAGATAATATTTAATTTCAAACATTCTACTATCAAACTTTCTGTACGACTGATTGCCTCATCATACATATTTTTAATCGCAGAAAATTCATCATCACGATTTTTTTTATGATTATTTATTTCTTTAAGCTGTGTAAATATCAATATGTCCCTTAATGTAGACACTATTTCAAGTAAATCATAAAATTGTTGTATCTAGAGATATTCATCACAATGTACATATAGCATGATAATTTTAAAATAAACTTACTAAATTATGTGTTTTTATTTCCACATCACATCTTTTGTGGATTATAGATTTTTCAAAATCATGCCCTAATGGAATGCAGGGTTTTTTATCTATCTATATATAAATGTAGTGTCTTACTATTATTTTTTATAAGAATGTAAAAGCAGTAAGTATGAATATACTTTTAATGATTTAAGTAGTGAAGAAAAATTATTGTTCATACTTAAGATGGTTCTTTTTAACTTTACATTCATTTCAGATAAAGTTTCAGTCCAGTCTTCATTCTCTGTTGCCATTATGTATGCGCGCGATTCTCGTCTATTATTTTTTTTAGCTTCAACCGGTCGTTTTGCTTAAAATTCCATGTTAATCGATTTATTTTAATGCTACATTAAAGAATAAATCTATCAAAATATATTTAGTTAAATTTTTGAGGAAAAATAGTACAAGGTAAAGAATACAGTAAATGAAGTTAACGATACATACGGACCCTATGAAAACTTGAAAATATTAAATTTTGGATAATTTTTGTAAATTTATAACTCTAAATTAACAATAAATTGTTCTATATTGTGTTAACTATGCTTTAAAAACAGTAAAAGTGCAAACTTTTATACTTTTTTGAATAAAAGTTGCATCCAATATAACGCAAAAGTCAAAAATGTTTGTCTATGCGTAGAATATAGAAAATGTTCGCTTATTTATCTACAAATAAATCCTAAAAATGCTTTATAAAAATACAATTTTAATGTTATATGAACAAAACACAATTGAGACTAGCCAGATTAGGTGAAATTTTTATATAAATTCATATTTAGTTTGTTTCATACAATAAAATATTGTTAGAAAATAGAAAGTTAGCAGAAAAATCACCTAGATATTTAAAAATTTTATTATATTTTTAATATTATATCATATATTTTGTGATATAATGTATTTTTTTGAGAATATCATACCAAACTAGAATCAAAATATTACGATAAAGTCGGCGCACGCAAGCACATGCTAATAAAATCAAAAATTACTAGTCTGTTGGTTTGTCCATTAAAATGTATGATATGAAAATAATTATTAATAGAATTTTAAATTTGGTCAAAGTAGGATTAATAAATAATTTAGATATATTTAAAGAGAAATTGTAGAGAAAATAGATTGAATTTCGTATTGATGATAAAATACTTTCTATTAAACCATAATATAGTAATTTTTGATACAAAACTATAATAATTTATTAATATATGTATATAGAGATTTTATAGATTTAAAAGTTATGAAAGGATGAATTATACAATTATGAGACGTTTATTATGTAATCTAAGCTAATGGTAGAAATTATTAAATCAATAACATTATAGCTAATAATATGATGGATCCTTTTCGTGTACTAGGTATATCTCGTAATTCAACACCAGAAGAAGCTAAAACAGCCTATTATAAGGTATATCAAATACCTACCTATCATAATCATATTGGGTTTATTGAAAGGTATTTAATTGAAATAATTTAGTTGGTTAAAGAGTATCACCCTGATAAGAATCCAAGCAATGCAAAAAAATTTAAAGAAATACAATTTGCATATGAAAAAGTTAAAGAATTTCAAAAATCAGGAAGATATTCTACAGATAACAATACATCCACTTATTCAAACACTACTAGATATGGGTCGTCAAGTACTGGTAGTAATCCCAAAAATAAATAGTATTTAAATAATGTTAATTTTAATGATAAACAGAAAAAATGTATATTTTATATAAGTTAACTACATTTTAGTTATGAACAAACTAATTTTGACCCTAATCGATATCAGAATTGGTCTTCAACATCATCTACATTCAAAGATGCTGAGGATTATATTTGGTTTGTAAAAAAAAGTTTTGAATCAGAATTTTTTAAAAATTCTGACAATTTTAAAACATCATCGTCTTCTACAACAAGTACTACATCATCGGATAACACCTATAAGCATCAGCAACAACCAAAAATTGACATAGTATTTATTAACTGTGGGCATATTGATTCGATAATATAACTTAATTTAATAGCATCGAATCACATTAACATTTGTCGAATCATGTCTTGGCTGTTATAAAAATATAAGTGCTCGAACATGTTTTTATTGTAATGGTACTGGTACTAAAGGATATGCAGAAGTTATTTGTTCAGAATGTTCTGGGCGTGGAAGTGTATATTATGATGTATGAAATGTATGTTGATTATTTATCTTGTATAATAGGTGCGAGTTTCCCAAGGACCTATACACATGGTTATTCCATGCCCTATCTGCCATCGATATGGACGAATAAAAAAAACTATTATATGTACTAATTGTGATGGCATTGGCCATTTTGTTGTTCCAAAGCAATTCCAAGTTAAAATACCACCAGGTTAAATTTTTATAATACCATTCTTGTTAAATTTTGTGTTATTTTTGGTAGGTGTGAATGATGGTGAATATATTGATGTTACTTGTGATGGAAGCATACAAAAAGTTCAAATAAAGGTAAATAAAGTTATAATAAACATTTTATGCTATTTAATTATGTTTTTTCAATTTCTTTCTTTATATATATGTATATATTGAATATGAGGTTTATCCTAAGTATTTTAAGATTTAATTCACATATATTTATATATAAACAATTCAAATCCATAAATAATATACATTTAAAGGTAACACCAAGCACTATATTCACTCGTATGGCTAATAATATTCATTCCAATGTTGAAATAGATTATTTACAAGTAAATTAATGATTTGAATATAATGTTTAAATATTTTATAGGCGTTAATGGGTGATAATATTATTGTGCCTACTATCCATGGTGATCAATGTGTAAAGGTATTATTTTTATATGATAATTATATTAATTACAATAGATTTTTTTTAGATTCCAGCCGGTACTAGCTCACATTCAACTATTAGAATACCTGGTAAGGGTATCAATGGAAATGCTCATATTATCCATATTAAGATACGTGTTCCACAGTATTTTATTGTGCTTACTATCATTTAATCATTACTATCATTGCAAAAAGTCATACCAACAATACCACATCAGGATTAATTTCTCAGTTGGCTACTCTAAGAGGATTTGGTAACTTAACATGGAATAGTTCAAATGATAATCCTACATCTACCTCCAAATCTTATGCTCTAAATTGTACTTGAAATTTTCATATAATTTTATAACTAAATAATACTAAATATACATTTTAGATTTGAAAGACAGTATTATATTATTTTTTGAGAAGATTGGATTTAACGGTATATTTTGTGGATGATTTCTTTAATTCTTATATTTTCTAGTAAAATTTCTTATCAATTTATACAATAAAATATTCAAAAATGGATAAAAAGTTATTTTTATGTGTAACGTATAGTTTCAAATTATCTTGTATATGAGTAACAGCTTATTTTTAAAAGTATTAATGTAATAGCTACTACATCTGGTGTGCATAAGTTTGTATTATAAACTTTTTTATTTAAATGATTAAGGTAATTATATCCATTTTTATTGTTAAAATTTTCTATTTTTAATCATTATGTAGGATACTTTAAATAGTTAACATTAAAACGTGTTATATTTTACATATACATGTGTGGTTTTGCCTATTTTCAATGATATCACGATTTTTTTACCTTCTTCTACCTATTTGTTTTTTTATAATAAAATTATATACTGTTTTATCGTAAAATTTGTAATATTTATTTTGATACCTATATTTGAATCTATTGTAACGTGTATAGAAAAATTGTTCGGGCTATTGTCTTCCGCTATTAAGTGCTTTATTTCTTAACTTTTAAAATTAATTAAGTAATGAATAAAACAGTTTATGCTGTGAATTCTAAATGTATTGTCAAAACATCATTCATTTTTTTTTTAAATTAGGCTTTTTCTTAGCGTAGAAGCGCACGCATAAAATGAACATTGAGAATATGAATAATACTAGCTTTAATCAAGCGCTCATCATTAGTAATACCTAACAGCAGACAAAAATTTTATTAAATTAAAGGTTACAGCTAATCATATGTGACATATATTAGTAAAAATAATAAATTAATGGCCATTTATAGTGCATAAGGATTAGGTTAAATATTGAGAAATTAAGTTTATTGTTAATCACATAAAAATTTAAAGACACAAAAATTTATGCATAAAATAAATCTAAATATTAGCACTACTCACTCATCTTAGCTATAAATAAATCAATCAAAATCATTTTCATCTTTTGCGCATGCGTAAAAGGATAGTCATTATGATGAATATTTTAAACTTAAAATTACCATAATTCTGGTGATATGGGAGATAGTGCAAGGATAAGAAAATATTGAATAAAAATAGATTACACGCTACTATCTATCTATAGTAACCACTTGTTTTATTATTAACATGATTGCCATTTTACAAACTGAATAATCTTTGAAGATAGAATAACCTTAAGAGAATTTAAAATTATGATGTAGATGGGAAATAATTACTTTTATGGGAATTTTATAATATTATGAAAGCTATATAAAGATATGTTTTATTGTAGATCACTGCCAATATATGATTTAAGCAATTTTTTTTGAGTAGCAGTCAATGTTCTATATAAACATTATAGTACTGATATTGTTAAACAGTAAATAACTTTGGAATAGATATTTTAACATGAAATACATGTGCACCATGACGTCCATTGACACCAGAAATACCTTTACCAGGGACACGAATTGTACTATGAGATGATGTGCCTGGAGAGATCTATACATTTAAATTCAAGACAACTGTCATATCAATAAACAATAATGTTTAATTATTACTTTAACAGACTCAGATCCATGAATTGTTTTACCAATAACTGTACCACCAGTAAGTGCCTTATACAAATCATAAAAATAAAACAATTAATTACCACTATTCATCAATATACATGTAAAAAATCAACATTTAAATGAGAATGAATATCATTATACTCACGCCACATATCATTACTTTTCATGACCTATAATATTTTATATATAAATTATTGTGTAAAGTAGTTGCTGTTAATATTTAAAAAAAACAAGTAGATACCGTTATTACAAAATCAATAATATTATTATTGACAGATTGTCGAACAACTTGCCCACTTTCAATACCTATATTTTATATGAATTGTGAACGAATATTATATCCAGTAGATTGAATAATAAAGTAAAAAAATTGTATATATTTAACCTGGAGGTATTTTAACTTGAACAGTAGTGGTTTTTGGAATGGTACCAGAACCATGGCATAAAGAACAATATTTAGTTATAATTTCACCAACACCACCACATGCATTACATGGCATACGAGCAACAAGATTACCTCTCTTCTGTACATTCTATTAAACGTAATAAAACATATGCAATTAGTTATAGGTGTAATATTACTAAAATTGGATATAAGAAATAAATTTCTATATTTTAAAAACAAGAAACAACATTATGATATGTAGACATTATATTAGAAGAAACACTTACATAACCTGTTCCATTACATATTTTGCATCGTTGAGAACTATTTGGAGATGGATCAGATTTTCTACCCATACACCTAGTACATGTGTCATTTATAGTAAGTGTAACATTTGATGTGACTCCTCTAGCTGCATCAATAAAGCTCACTCTAATCTCAGACTATATTATAATATTAAATATAGACACCATAAAAGTATGAAAATATTACTTGATAAATAGTGCTTTGTTGGACATTATTATATGAGAAATCTTGACGACCAAAACCTTGTCCAAACAATGTACTAAATATGTCATTATTCCCAAAAATATCTGAAAAGTTGCTATTAGTTGTTGTATAAAAATTTTGGCTATTGCCATATGGATTGTCAGTATTGAAATTGCTGCCACTTGTATTACTACTAAAATCACTAGTTGAAACACCTCTATCGTACATGGATTTTTTTTGAGGATCTTTTAATATCTATGGTTATAAACATAAAAATTATAAAATCATTAAATTCCCATACTTCATATGCATCTTTAATTTCTTTAAATTTAGTTGTAGCTTCAGTTGATTTATTTTGATCAGGATGATACTTTTTAACTAACTAAAGTACAATAGACAATAATGTAACAACTATTAAATAATAACTTTATAGTAGGCATCTTTTATCTCTTTTTGAGTAGCACTTTTATTAACACCAAGTACAGAGTATGGATTTGTAATTGCCATAAGATATTCTATATGATAATGCAGTTAAAACCTTTTTATACAGTTATAGTGCATATATATATATATACTTGTGGTATGAAATGATAACCTTTGATTCCAATATAGAATTTTATCTAGTAATTTACAATAAATATTACAATAATTATTTTAAAAACTTTATACTAAAATGTAAAAACTTTTAAAAACATAGATATAATATAAAATTAGGTTTCATTATATAAAAAATTTAACATTAAATAACATTCACATGTCATTACCTTTTTGAATTGAATAAATCTGATTTGGCATATTTTTTAATGAAAAAACCAAATTTCTCGCCATTTACTATAAAAAAAATAATCCAACAAACACACTACCTACTTTAACGGTATGCGTGCACACGATACTTAGCTTTAAACGTGTTAATGCGCGCGCGTTTTTCGTTATTATTAATTCAAACAGTATCTATATATTTTTATTCAATGTTATTTTAAATCAATTTAAATCTTCTTTTTTAAATATTTAAAAATGTCTTTATAATAATATCTTAACAAATTTAGCATATAGTAAAAAAATTTTTTATATTCAAGTTCATTTTAACTATTTAAATTTAAAACAAATTGAATTCAATTGTAGTCAAATTTTATTTGATCATTTCTTTTTGCAAAAGATCTTATTGGGAATAATTGAATTTATGAATCAAGCCTTAGCGTTATTGATATAAGTATCTGTTGATTTACAGAGTCTGGTTGTTGTTTGATTATTAAATAATATTTTTCATGAATTTTTTCTCTAGATAGTTGATTTTAAAGTTTTTAGATTATACATTATAAAATCTATTTTGACTAGCAATTATGTCTGTAATATGCTGAACTGATAGATGCATATCATAAATATAGTATTTAATAGACAATTAATTTTTTTATAATATCAATTTTTTTAGATTTTATTTCCATAATTTTTTTATTTGTGGTTATTAGTAGTAGCTTTTAGATAATAAATAAGTTCTTATTGTATAATCTTAAATTCAATTATAATTTAGTTGACTTTTCTATTAAACATGGTGATACCAAAATATCTTGAAATAACTTTATAAAATATCTCTAAATACCATTATTACTAAATCACTGTTAACCCATATATATATAGATATTACTGGCAACTAATAGTAAAATTATGTTATAAAAATGACATTTTAATTTATTATTTCATTTATTTAGAGTATTTAAATTCTTATAGAGTCTTATTTTTGGGTAGATGTCTTATAATAATGACAAAAATATAAAAAAATACAATAAAAATTATTATATTTAAATAATATTGCTACAGTTACATAATTTTTGACTAAAATATTTAGTATTCGCCTTAGTTAGATCCAACTGTCAACATTAAATAGACTTATCTATCTAAATAATAAATTACTTGTTAATCTTTCTCATATAGAAAACATACACTCATAAATTTACTATATATACATCCATCACATAACTAGATAAACCAATTGTTATAGTAAATAATATACTCATTTGAAAATAGTTCATTTTTTAGTTTAATTGAAAATACACGCTATAATTATATTCTCGTCGTTAAGTATGGATTAAAATTTAATTACTAATTAGAACCTTCCAGAATTATATTTTAGTTATTTTAAAATAAAATATTATTTACAATCATTATAACCTAACTATTAAAATTTTATGCAATATATCATTTGATGGAGATGCTTATCATTAAAATTGATACCAGAAAACTATATATTAGTCACCTTGATTCCATATATGCTATCAATATTATATTGACTCTTTGAAAATAAGATTAGAAACATAAATTCATTTCCATAGTAACTATGAGTTGCAGAATTTAATATTAAAATTACTAGTAGAATTAACATCAATTCTATATAAAAATAATAAAGTTAATTTAAATTTTTTAACTGGAGCAAAGTAATAGACATAGAAACCTAATTTTTATATAGTTAATGTTAGTCATTAGAAATCCTTTAATTGTAATCATTTATCTTCTAATCGGAACGTTCATTACCGATTAGTCTGACATAAGAATTCGAAAATATGTGTGAGGGGTCACATTATTTTTCAGTATTTTCCACAAAACATGAAGATGCACTAAACAAACAGATAAATATGGAGCTAACAGCTTCGTATATATACAAATCAATGGTTATAATTTATTTTTTTACGTTTCAATTGAGTTATATATTAGGCGGCATACTTTGATCGCCCAGACCAATCAATGCAATCATTATCTAAATACTTTGAAAAACAAAGCGAAGATGAATGCAAACACGCAGATGGAGTATATATATATATGTGATAACTATATTAATAGATTATCTGTTACTGTAACAAGTGTAGATATAATTATGCTTAATTCATTTTTGATTAAATTTGACATTATACTAAAGATTCTATACCTTCTTATCATTTCTTTATTAGATTATAAAGTATGTAAACAAACGTGGAGGCAGTGTTGTATTTTTCCCGATTAATGTATGTGCTATTAGTTGAATTCACATATTAGCATATATTACAATATTTTTAGAGTGAAAAATGCATTTCACCAAAAGATTCATTTACACCTATTCAAGCTTTGGAACTAGCCCTTCAACTTGAACATGAAGTTTATGAGTCAATTAAGGAAGTTTACAAAATATGTGCAAATGATACTAGTATTACAATTATGCTGGATGATTATGTTCAGGAACAAGTTAATTCTATTGCATGCTTAAATTCTTTATTGACCATTGTGAAACGTCTTGGAACATGTATTGCTCATTATGACTTTCTGAAGCATACATAAGCTGTCCTTCATTTAAAAGTATGAGATGATGCACTCTATTATTATTTAATAAACATTATGCTTGTTGCACATGTTGATTTAATGATATTGTTGTTATTTATAAACTATAAAAACCATTATAAATTTCACATATATTAAGTTTGGTTATTTAATTCACGAGATTTAAATCTAACTATTTCATATTGTTACTTATACTGTAATAGTGTGCCCCCATCCTTTTTTTTTTACTTATTGTAACATGAAAAATTTGTATTAATTATGCTCTAATACTAAATAGTGATGACCTAGCATAGAAATAGATCATTATAATTATACTGCTCATCTCAACAATTTATTTTAAACATAACAATATTAAACAAAATGTATTCAAAAATTAAATTCACCTGTTATATAT
>JRUX01000580.1:0-15073 GCA_001407235.2 Kudoa iwatai | reverse complement strand
TTAAAAAAATATATGTATATTTTAAAAATATATTTATTTTCAATTAATTTGATATCTATAATTTCTATTTCAATCCACTTTACATGAATTCAAATTACATAATATCCTACAATATACCATCATCTTGTTATCAATCATTGAAAACACTTTGATCATTTACAGACAAAAAATTCAGTAAGATAATTTAAAATAATAAGCAATCTTACTTAGAATTAAAGCATCATATAAACACGTTTATGTGATTTTTAAAATGCATGTTTTTGACCAAATGCAACCGATTATCACACAAAACATAATAATAGCTATATTTCAATATATTTATATTAGTATTTTACCTTCAAATTTTTCAAATTGTGTAAAATTACTTTTTAAAACCATTCCAACATAAGATAATCTATTAATTATACTTTTTATTTAAAAATGGATAAAAATATACGGTAAAATTGATATTTTATTTGGTAATGATGATGCAAATATTACAACTTACATATTTTTATTTTTTTAATAAAAAACAAATTCAATCTCTATTCACAATTTTAAACACACTTTTATCTACAAATGTTATATGACTGTACACATGCGCGAGATAAAGGTTCTAATTAGTTGCCATAGCAACGAATTCATATCTATTTAAGTTTACATTAAAAAAACACTATTATTAAATTTATTCCTTATAAGCAAATAAAAGTTATATTAAAGTGATTTCCATTAAAAATATTTGATATATGAAGTAGCATAATTATAATTGCACATAAAGGCTTAAAATAGTTATATGCATTTCAATATTTATTTCATATTTATTATTAAAAAAAAATTAGCTATTTATTAGTGATTTTAACTACAAAATATATGAATTAACAACTTAAATTAAGATTTATCATTTACATATAGATTATTTAACATTGTCATAACTATGAACATACTATACATAGAGTTTTATATAAAATAAAATAGCCAGCACATGGTATAAAGTCATTAGCAATATGTTGGGTATTTTGTTAAAGAATAAGGTTAATTATCAACTCTATTGACATTAATATTATTCTAAAAGATAAAAATAAATGTTTTTGAAGTATATATTAACACAGACATACTATTAATTGTGACAAAGTTAATGATACATCCAATTCATTCATAATCAACAAAAAGTGAGCATGCGTATATGTACCTTTATTTTTAATTAATGGATACAATTTCTCCCTCTTCATTAATTGATTTTTTAGTTATTATAGGAAAGCTTAAAGTAATAAAATGCATTTTTTATTGATATCATATAATGTTTTTAGCATTTGGATAGGAGTGGCTGGGTATTAAATGGTATTCCAAAACCAGAATCAGTTGCTTCACACATGTACAGGATGGGTATTATATCACTTGTTGTTCCAGCTAATTATGATAAAAATAAGTAGATAATATTATTGTCTTGGTTTAATTAAAATTATAACAATTATGAAATTGTAGATGCATTAAAATGGCACTTGTTCATGATATAGCAGAAGCTATTGTTGGTGATATTACTCCACATGATAATATTTCACATGATACAAAGGTGAAAATGGAAAAAGTTATGTTTATTAATTATATATCATATCAAATAATCTAAGAATATCATCTAACAGGATGCAATTGTAAAAATGATGTCAATAATGGGAAATGGTAATTCAAATCACCAGGTATAAACTACACTAATAGATTATAAAACTATTTTTTTCATTTAAACTTTAGATTGCAAAAGAAATTATAAATTTATGGAATGTAGTCTCCTTTATTAATTATTTTGTATTCACTCAATGTATTATAACTAGGAATATGAAGAAGGTATATCACTTGAAGCTAAATTTATTAGAGATATCGATAAGTTTGACATGATACTCACTGCTTACGAATATGAAATAGGTAGCTGATCAAATTTTTTTAACAAAAATTGATTTTATCATATATACACTAATTTCACAAAAATATACAGACTACAAGAAAGATTTGCAAGAGTTCTTTGATTCAACAAAAGGTATTTTGATTTTTAATCAATTAAATCTTCAATTTTATCATTATCATTTTTTATTCCTTTAATAAATAGTAATAATGTATTTGTTGCTGAGTTCACACACTTAAATGATTAATCTTATTCTGCACTTAAAAAATACCGATATATTTTCTAAAATTAATGTAGTAATAAATAATATTTTAAAAAGAGTTATCTCATTCATGAGTACATACTTAAAATAGACACTTGTGATTTTATTTGATCTATCGTGAGATTCTTTACAGTGAAATTATTCAAAATAATGAAATAAATAATAAAGCATTTTTTTTCCTCATAAAAACCATTTTTAATACATTATAGATTGTTTTATAAGGCATTATGCTATATTTTATTTAAATGGATGATACTTTTTGAGTGTAAAAGTTTGTAATTCTATGCCTACAATGTCTTGTACATCTACGAACAAAAACGAAGAAATGCGTTTTTTTAAATTTATATATTATTTTATTATACAATAACGAATCCATATGCATATATTTGAATGTTTAATAACAACTTTTTTATACTAATAATCATCTATGAAAGTAATTATTTATGATAAACCCATAGTAGATTGTATCACACATGTAATAATATTTATCCTCTCAAATTATTTGTCGCTTATTTATTTGATAAGAGTTATGTACTATTTTTGTATTTTATACATGCTTTAGTAATTTTTAATTCAATTAATCTTATCAATTGTTTGGTTTTATTATAACCTTATTTAGATGTGTTTCTTACTCCAGAAATTTCAAAACTTGCCAAAAATCTTTTAAACAAACGTTCATATCATGCCAATAATTAATATAATTATTTTAAATTTGATTTGAATTTTTGGATTTCTGCGCACGCATTGGAATATGAAGAGATTTTTGGGTAGTAGTTTGCAATCATTCCAATCATTTAATCACATATGGCGACACCAGTTCTCTAATATAAACTGTGTGAGAGTAATGTCAACAAAGAAATCAAAGCCAGAAGACTGGTCAATGAATGAAAAAGAACCGATTACTGAAATCGATGCTAAATATCTAAATAGAAGAGATAAATATTGGTATAAAAATTTTTTTTTAAAAAATTAAAATAAATTTTATGGTTTGTGAGTAACATGTTGTTTTGATAGCGATTAGATTGAACATAACTTTATTATAAATTCATACACATATCTTTAATAAAAAAAACATATAATATTATTATAAGGTCAGAAAGTATGAAAAATCTTGGATTGATTGAATCTTACTTTCGAAAATTAGCTCATGCTCCAGTCAAATTCTTTTCTATTTTTCCCTATCATGACCAAACTTATGATCCATTTGGTGCAGAAAGAATACGTGGAAGTGATGTTGAAAAATTCATTTCAAATCATCCTGTATTCGTATGTAATATGGAGTTTAATTTTGGACCAATACATCCAGCATCCCATGGTGTACTACGTCTTGTAGTTGAGCATCAAAATGAATTAATTATTGCAACAGAACCCCATATTGGGTTTTTACATCGAGGTACAGAGAAACTCATTGAATACAAACACTATCTACAGGTAAATTATAAGCTATTAACTTGAATAAAATATCTATAATTTGTACGAATACATATAATTAGTTGTTTTTTTAGGCTATGCCATATTTTGATCGTTTAGATTATATTTCCACCATTACAAATGAGTTATGCTTCGTGCTTGCTGTTGAAAAGTTACTAGGCATAGAGGTACCTATTAGGGCTCAATGGATAAGAGGTAATATATTGTTTATTTTTATTAAATCTAGCTTTTAAATCCATACAAATTATTATTATAAATGTATAGTGTTGTTTAATGAATTAACACGTATCGTTAACCATATATTGTCAATTGGGAGTATGTCATTAGATTTGGGTGCTATAAGTCCTCTTTTTTGGTTGTTTGAAGAACATTCAAAGGTAAATGTCTTTATTAAAGCAAAAAATATTTTCCATGTATAATTATGATCATTTTATTATACAGATTTTTGACATATTTGAAAAAGTTACAGGTGCACGAATGCACACTGGTTATATGCGTCCTGGTGGAGTTGCACAAGATTTACCTTTAGGAACACTGGATGAAATTTACCATTTTATTGAGGCTTTTTGTCATCGCTTGGATGAATGTGAAACAGTAAAATTAGCTAATATTGTAGTGTGTTATTGTTTTTAGATGCTAAGTGATGGAGGAATATTTCTTGAAAGATGTAAAAATAAGGCGATTGTTGATGCAGAAACAGCCCTTAGTCTTGGATTAAGGTACTATTGTGTTGTTTTTTAAGTTAAACATTACTCTGATTTCAAAGTGGTGCCAATTTACGTTGTACTGGTGTCAACTGGGACCTACGTAAAGAACAACCTTATTTAGTATATGACCAGATTGAATTTGATGTACCCTTGGGTACAGTTGGGGATGCATTTGATCGATATCAATTAAAAGTATTGGAAATGAGAGAATCCTGTAAAATAATTCTACAGGTAATTTTTATTCTCTTGAATTTAATTCAATATCATTGTCAAAAAAATATTTTTATATTATTTTATAATTGTATGCAAAAACTTTGAAAAAAAGAATAGTGTAAAATTTTTAAAGATTTGTATTTAACAATTAGCTTAACAATTGGCGAATTCATTATAATTTACATTAAATTTTTGTGATTTGTTATATCTACTACATATTTAATTAACGCCTAGACTACTACTTTTGAATAATTAGAATAAACATTAAATTAAAATATAGACTAATATTTTAAATATGACAATTAATTAATGAGTCCAATTTATCATTATGCTGTTGAAATATTACATTCTTAGTGCCTTAATAATATGCCTGAGGGTGAAATAAAAATTGATGATAACAAAATATCACCCCCAAAGCGCCAACAACTTAAAGAATCCATGGAAGCTTTAATTCATCACTTTAAGCTATATACTGAAGGCTTCCAAGTACCACCTGGTGCTACATATACTGCTATTGAATCTCCTAAAGTATAATTTCATATTTATTAACATGATAAATATGAATTATTTATATTATAATAAATATAAAAGGGTGAATTGGGAGTATATTTAGTATCTGATGGAACAAGTCGGCCTTATCGATGCCATATTAGACCCCCCGGTTTCTACCATCTAGTATATCATATATTAATTATATTTCATTTATTATACCATCACCACTATAATACATTTATGTGCTTTTTTATATGAAATAAATAAATAGGCTTCATTCAATTATTACATTGACAATGATAGCTATATAAGTGATTTGGTTGTGATACTAGGTAATGACATTACTTGCCATTATTAGATTTAATATTACCTTTTCTAACATATTTTAATTATAGGATCAATGGATGTTGTTTTTGGTGAAATTGATCGCTAATATAAGCCATAAAAATTTTCAAACAAAAATTGTTAAAATAAATTTTTAGATAATATTTAATTTCAAACATTCTACTATCAAACTTTCTGTACGACTGATTGCCTCATCATACATATTTTTAATCGCAGAAAATTCATCATCACGATTTTTTTTATGATTATTTATTTCTTTAAGCTGTGTAAATATCAATATGTCCCTTAATGTAGACACTATTTCAAGTAAATCATAAAATTGTTGTATCTAGAGATATTCATCACAATGTACATATAGCATGATAATTTTAAAATAAACTTACTAAATTATGTGTTTTTATTTCCACATCACATCTTTTGTGGATTATAGATTTTTCAAAATCATGCCCTAATGGAATGCAGGGTTTTTTATCTATCTATATATAAATGTAGTGTCTTACTATTATTTTTTATAAGAATGTAAAAGCAGTAAGTATGAATATACTTTTAATGATTTAAGTAGTGAAGAAAAATTATTGTTCATACTTAAGATGGTTCTTTTTAACTTTACATTCATTTCAGATAAAGTTTCAGTCCAGTCTTCATTCTCTGTTGCCATTATGTATGCGCGCGATTCTCGTCTATTATTTTTTTTAGCTTCAACCGGTCGTTTTGCTTAAAATTCCATGTTAATCGATTTATTTTAATGCTACATTAAAGAATAAATCTATCAAAATATATTTAGTTAAATTTTTGAGGAAAAATAGTACAAGGTAAAGAATACAGTAAATGAAGTTAACGATACATACGGACCCTATGAAAACTTGAAAATATTAAATTTTGGATAATTTTTGTAAATTTATAACTCTAAATTAACAATAAATTGTTCTATATTGTGTTAACTATGCTTTAAAAACAGTAAAAGTGCAAACTTTTATACTTTTTTGAATAAAAGTTGCATCCAATATAACGCAAAAGTCAAAAATGTTTGTCTATGCGTAGAATATAGAAAATGTTCGCTTATTTATCTACAAATAAATCCTAAAAATGCTTTATAAAAATACAATTTTAATGTTATATGAACAAAACACAATTGAGACTAGCCAGATTAGGTGAAATTTTTATATAAATTCATATTTAGTTTGTTTCATACAATAAAATATTGTTAGAAAATAGAAAGTTAGCAGAAAAATCACCTAGATATTTAAAAATTTTATTATATTTTTAATATTATATCATATATTTTGTGATATAATGTATTTTTTTGAGAATATCATACCAAACTAGAATCAAAATATTACGATAAAGTCGGCGCACGCAAGCACATGCTAATAAAATCAAAAATTACTAGTCTGTTGGTTTGTCCATTAAAATGTATGATATGAAAATAATTATTAATAGAATTTTAAATTTGGTCAAAGTAGGATTAATAAATAATTTAGATATATTTAAAGAGAAATTGTAGAGAAAATAGATTGAATTTCGTATTGATGATAAAATACTTTCTATTAAACCATAATATAGTAATTTTTGATACAAAACTATAATAATTTATTAATATATGTATATAGAGATTTTATAGATTTAAAAGTTATGAAAGGATGAATTATACAATTATGAGACGTTTATTATGTAATCTAAGCTAATGGTAGAAATTATTAAATCAATAACATTATAGCTAATAATATGATGGATCCTTTTCGTGTACTAGGTATATCTCGTAATTCAACACCAGAAGAAGCTAAAACAGCCTATTATAAGGTATATCAAATACCTACCTATCATAATCATATTGGGTTTATTGAAAGGTATTTAATTGAAATAATTTAGTTGGTTAAAGAGTATCACCCTGATAAGAATCCAAGCAATGCAAAAAAATTTAAAGAAATACAATTTGCATATGAAAAAGTTAAAGAATTTCAAAAATCAGGAAGATATTCTACAGATAACAATACATCCACTTATTCAAACACTACTAGATATGGGTCGTCAAGTACTGGTAGTAATCCCAAAAATAAATAGTATTTAAATAATGTTAATTTTAATGATAAACAGAAAAAATGTATATTTTATATAAGTTAACTACATTTTAGTTATGAACAAACTAATTTTGACCCTAATCGATATCAGAATTGGTCTTCAACATCATCTACATTCAAAGATGCTGAGGATTATATTTGGTTTGTAAAAAAAAGTTTTGAATCAGAATTTTTTAAAAATTCTGACAATTTTAAAACATCATCGTCTTCTACAACAAGTACTACATCATCGGATAACACCTATAAGCATCAGCAACAACCAAAAATTGACATAGTATTTATTAACTGTGGGCATATTGATTCGATAATATAACTTAATTTAATAGCATCGAATCACATTAACATTTGTCGAATCATGTCTTGGCTGTTATAAAAATATAAGTGCTCGAACATGTTTTTATTGTAATGGTACTGGTACTAAAGGATATGCAGAAGTTATTTGTTCAGAATGTTCTGGGCGTGGAAGTGTATATTATGATGTATGAAATGTATGTTGATTATTTATCTTGTATAATAGGTGCGAGTTTCCCAAGGACCTATACACATGGTTATTCCATGCCCTATCTGCCATCGATATGGACGAATAAAAAAAACTATTATATGTACTAATTGTGATGGCATTGGCCATTTTGTTGTTCCAAAGCAATTCCAAGTTAAAATACCACCAGGTTAAATTTTTATAATACCATTCTTGTTAAATTTTGTGTTATTTTTGGTAGGTGTGAATGATGGTGAATATATTGATGTTACTTGTGATGGAAGCATACAAAAAGTTCAAATAAAGGTAAATAAAGTTATAATAAACATTTTATGCTATTTAATTATGTTTTTTCAATTTCTTTCTTTATATATATGTATATATTGAATATGAGGTTTATCCTAAGTATTTTAAGATTTAATTCACATATATTTATATATAAACAATTCAAATCCATAAATAATATACATTTAAAGGTAACACCAAGCACTATATTCACTCGTATGGCTAATAATATTCATTCCAATGTTGAAATAGATTATTTACAAGTAAATTAATGATTTGAATATAATGTTTAAATATTTTATAGGCGTTAATGGGTGATAATATTATTGTGCCTACTATCCATGGTGATCAATGTGTAAAGGTATTATTTTTATATGATAATTATATTAATTACAATAGATTTTTTTTAGATTCCAGCCGGTACTAGCTCACATTCAACTATTAGAATACCTGGTAAGGGTATCAATGGAAATGCTCATATTATCCATATTAAGATACGTGTTCCACAGTATTTTATTGTGCTTACTATCATTTAATCATTACTATCATTGCAAAAAGTCATACCAACAATACCACATCAGGATTAATTTCTCAGTTGGCTACTCTAAGAGGATTTGGTAACTTAACATGGAATAGTTCAAATGATAATCCTACATCTACCTCCAAATCTTATGCTCTAAATTGTACTTGAAATTTTCATATAATTTTATAACTAAATAATACTAAATATACATTTTAGATTTGAAAGACAGTATTATATTATTTTTTGAGAAGATTGGATTTAACGGTATATTTTGTGGATGATTTCTTTAATTCTTATATTTTCTAGTAAAATTTCTTATCAATTTATACAATAAAATATTCAAAAATGGATAAAAAGTTATTTTTATGTGTAACGTATAGTTTCAAATTATCTTGTATATGAGTAACAGCTTATTTTTAAAAGTATTAATGTAATAGCTACTACATCTGGTGTGCATAAGTTTGTATTATAAACTTTTTTATTTAAATGATTAAGGTAATTATATCCATTTTTATTGTTAAAATTTTCTATTTTTAATCATTATGTAGGATACTTTAAATAGTTAACATTAAAACGTGTTATATTTTACATATACATGTGTGGTTTTGCCTATTTTCAATGATATCACGATTTTTTTACCTTCTTCTACCTATTTGTTTTTTTATAATAAAATTATATACTGTTTTATCGTAAAATTTGTAATATTTATTTTGATACCTATATTTGAATCTATTGTAACGTGTATAGAAAAATTGTTCGGGCTATTGTCTTCCGCTATTAAGTGCTTTATTTCTTAACTTTTAAAATTAATTAAGTAATGAATAAAACAGTTTATGCTGTGAATTCTAAATGTATTGTCAAAACATCATTCATTTTTTTTTTAAATTAGGCTTTTTCTTAGCGTAGAAGCGCACGCATAAAATGAACATTGAGAATATGAATAATACTAGCTTTAATCAAGCGCTCATCATTAGTAATACCTAACAGCAGACAAAAATTTTATTAAATTAAAGGTTACAGCTAATCATATGTGACATATATTAGTAAAAATAATAAATTAATGGCCATTTATAGTGCATAAGGATTAGGTTAAATATTGAGAAATTAAGTTTATTGTTAATCACATAAAAATTTAAAGACACAAAAATTTATGCATAAAATAAATCTAAATATTAGCACTACTCACTCATCTTAGCTATAAATAAATCAATCAAAATCATTTTCATCTTTTGCGCATGCGTAAAAGGATAGTCATTATGATGAATATTTTAAACTTAAAATTACCATAATTCTGGTGATATGGGAGATAGTGCAAGGATAAGAAAATATTGAATAAAAATAGATTACACGCTACTATCTATCTATAGTAACCACTTGTTTTATTATTAACATGATTGCCATTTTACAAACTGAATAATCTTTGAAGATAGAATAACCTTAAGAGAATTTAAAATTATGATGTAGATGGGAAATAATTACTTTTATGGGAATTTTATAATATTATGAAAGCTATATAAAGATATGTTTTATTGTAGATCACTGCCAATATATGATTTAAGCAATTTTTTTTGAGTAGCAGTCAATGTTCTATATAAACATTATAGTACTGATATTGTTAAACAGTAAATAACTTTGGAATAGATATTTTAACATGAAATACATGTGCACCATGACGTCCATTGACACCAGAAATACCTTTACCAGGGACACGAATTGTACTATGAGATGATGTGCCTGGAGAGATCTATACATTTAAATTCAAGACAACTGTCATATCAATAAACAATAATGTTTAATTATTACTTTAACAGACTCAGATCCATGAATTGTTTTACCAATAACTGTACCACCAGTAAGTGCCTTATACAAATCATAAAAATAAAACAATTAATTACCACTATTCATCAATATACATGTAAAAAATCAACATTTAAATGAGAATGAATATCATTATACTCACGCCACATATCATTACTTTTCATGACCTATAATATTTTATATATAAATTATTGTGTAAAGTAGTTGCTGTTAATATTTAAAAAAAACAAGTAGATACCGTTATTACAAAATCAATAATATTATTATTGACAGATTGTCGAACAACTTGCCCACTTTCAATACCTATATTTTATATGAATTGTGAACGAATATTATATCCAGTAGATTGAATAATAAAGTAAAAAAATTGTATATATTTAACCTGGAGGTATTTTAACTTGAACAGTAGTGGTTTTTGGAATGGTACCAGAACCATGGCATAAAGAACAATATTTAGTTATAATTTCACCAACACCACCACATGCATTACATGGCATACGAGCAACAAGATTACCTCTCTTCTGTACATTCTATTAAACGTAATAAAACATATGCAATTAGTTATAGGTGTAATATTACTAAAATTGGATATAAGAAATAAATTTCTATATTTTAAAAACAAGAAACAACATTATGATATGTAGACATTATATTAGAAGAAACACTTACATAACCTGTTCCATTACATATTTTGCATCGTTGAGAACTATTTGGAGATGGATCAGATTTTCTACCCATACACCTAGTACATGTGTCATTTATAGTAAGTGTAACATTTGATGTGACTCCTCTAGCTGCATCAATAAAGCTCACTCTAATCTCAGACTATATTATAATATTAAATATAGACACCATAAAAGTATGAAAATATTACTTGATAAATAGTGCTTTGTTGGACATTATTATATGAGAAATCTTGACGACCAAAACCTTGTCCAAACAATGTACTAAATATGTCATTATTCCCAAAAATATCTGAAAAGTTGCTATTAGTTGTTGTATAAAAATTTTGGCTATTGCCATATGGATTGTCAGTATTGAAATTGCTGCCACTTGTATTACTACTAAAATCACTAGTTGAAACACCTCTATCGTACATGGATTTTTTTTGAGGATCTTTTAATATCTATGGTTATAAACATAAAAATTATAAAATCATTAAATTCCCATACTTCATATGCATCTTTAATTTCTTTAAATTTAGTTGTAGCTTCAGTTGATTTATTTTGATCAGGATGATACTTTTTAACTAACTAAAGTACAATAGACAATAATGTAACAACTATTAAATAATAACTTTATAGTAGGCATCTTTTATCTCTTTTTGAGTAGCACTTTTATTAACACCAAGTACAGAGTATGGATTTGTAATTGCCATAAGATATTCTATATGATAATGCAGTTAAAACCTTTTTATACAGTTATAGTGCATATATATATATATACTTGTGGTATGAAATGATAACCTTTGATTCCAATATAGAATTTTATCTAGTAATTTACAATAAATATTACAATAATTATTTTAAAAACTTTATACTAAAATGTAAAAACTTTTAAAAACATAGATATAATATAAAATTAGGTTTCATTATATAAAAAATTTAACATTAAATAACATTCACATGTCATTACCTTTTTGAATTGAATAAATCTGATTTGGCATATTTTTTAATGAAAAAACCAAATTTCTCGCCATTTACTATAAAAAAAATAATCCAACAAACACACTACCTACTTTAACGGTATGCGTGCACACGATACTTAGCTTTAAACGTGTTAATGCGCGCGCGTTTTTCGTTATTATTAATTCAAACAGTATCTATATATTTTTATTCAATGTTATTTTAAATCAATTTAAATCTTCTTTTTTAAATATTTAAAAATGTCTTTATAATAATATCTTAACAAATTTAGCATATAGTAAAAAAATTTTTTATATTCAAGTTCATTTTAACTATTTAAATTTAAAACAAATTGAATTCAATTGTAGTCAAATTTTATTTGATCATTTCTTTTTGCAAAAGATCTTATTGGGAATAATTGAATTTATGAATCAAGCCTTAGCGTTATTGATATAAGTATCTGTTGATTTACAGAGTCTGGTTGTTGTTTGATTATTAAATAATATTTTTCATGAATTTTTTCTCTAGATAGTTGATTTTAAAGTTTTTAGATTATACATTATAAAATCTATTTTGACTAGCAATTATGTCTGTAATATGCTGAACTGATAGATGCATATCATAAATATAGTATTTAATAGACAATTAATTTTTTTATAATATCAATTTTTTTAGATTTTATTTCCATAATTTTTTTATTTGTGGTTATTAGTAGTAGCTTTTAGATAATAAATAAGTTCTTATTGTATAATCTTAAATTCAATTATAATTTAGTTGACTTTTCTATTAAACATGGTGATACCAAAATATCTTGAAATAACTTTATAAAATATCTCTAAATACCATTATTACTAAATCACTGTTAACCCATATATATATAGATATTACTGGCAACTAATAGTAAAATTATGTTATAAAAATGACATTTTAATTTATTATTTCATTTATTTAGAGTATTTAAATTCTTATAGAGTCTTATTTTTGGGTAGATGTCTTATAATAATGACAAAAATATAAAAAAATACAATAAAAATTATTATATTTAAATAATATTGCTACAGTTACATAATTTTTGACTAAAATATTTAGTATTCGCCTTAGTTAGATCCAACTGTCAACATTAAATAGACTTATCTATCTAAATAATAAATTACTTGTTAATCTTTCTCATATAGAAAACATACACTCATAAATTTACTATATATACATCCATCACATAACTAGATAAACCAATTGTTATAGTAAATAATATACTCATTTGAAAATAGTTCATTTTTTAGTTTAATTGAAAATACACGCTATAATTATATTCTCGTCGTTAAGTATGGATTAAAATTTAATTACTAATTAGAACCTTCCAGAATTATATTTTAGTTATTTTAAAATAAAATATTATTTACAATCATTATAACCTAACTATTAAAATTTTATGCAATATATCATTTGATGGAGATGCTTATCATTAAAATTGATACCAGAAAACTATATATTAGTCACCTTGATTCCATATATGCTATCAATATTATATTGACTCTTTGAAAATAAGATTAGAAACATAAATTCATTTCCATAGTAACTATGAGTTGCAGAATTTAATATTAAAATTACTAGTAGAATTAACATCAATTCTATATAAAAATAATAAAGTTAATTTAAATTTTTTAACTGGAGCAAAGTAATAGACATAGAAACCTAATTTTTATATAGTTAATGTTAGTCATTAGAAATCCTTTAATTGTAATCATTTATCTTCTAATCGGAACGTTCATTACCGATTAGTCTGACATAAGAATTCGAAAATATGTGTGAGGGGTCACATTATTTTTCAGTATTTTCCACAAAACATGAAGATGCACTAAACAAACAGATAAATATGGAGCTAACAGCTTCGTATATATACAAATCAATGGTTATAATTTATTTTTTTACGTTTCAATTGAGTTATATATTAGGCGGCATACTTTGATCGCCCAGACCAATCAATGCAATCATTATCTAAATACTTTGAAAAACAAAGCGAAGATGAATGCAAACACGCAGATGGAGTATATATATATATGTGATAACTATATTAATAGATTATCTGTTACTGTAACAAGTGTAGATATAATTATGCTTAATTCATTTTTGATTAAATTTGACATTATACTAAAGATTCTATACCTTCTTATCATTTCTTTATTAGATTATAAAGTATGTAAACAAACGTGGAGGCAGTGTTGTATTTTTCCCGATTAATGTATGTGCTATTAGTTGAATTCACATATTAGCATATATTACAATATTTTTAGAGTGAAAAATGCATTTCACCAAAAGATTCATTTACACCTATTCAAGCTTTGGAACTAGCCCTTCAACTTGAACATGAAGTTTATGAGTCAATTAAGGAAGTTTACAAAATATGTGCAAATGATACTAGTATTACAATTATGCTGGATGATTATGTTCAGGAACAAGTTAATTCTATTGCATGCTTAAATTCTTTATTGACCATTGTGAAACGTCTTGGAACATGTATTGCTCATTATGACTTTCTGAAGCATACATAAGCTGTCCTTCATTTAAAAGTATGAGATGATGCACTCTATTATTATTTAATAAACATTATGCTTGTTGCACATGTTGATTTAATGATATTGTTGTTATTTATAAACTATAAAAACCATTATAAATTTCACATATATTAAGTTTGGTTATTTAATTCACGAGATTTAAATCTAACTATTTCATATTGTTACTTATACTGTAATAGTGTGCCCCCATCCTTTTTTTTTTACTTATTGTAACATGAAAAATTTGTATTAATTATGCTCTAATACTAAATAGTGATGACCTAGCATAGAAATAGATCATTATAATTATACTGCTCATCTCAACAATTTATTTTAAACATAACAATATTAAACAAAATGTATTCAAAAATTAAATTCACCTGTTATATAT
>JRUX01000571.1:0-39408 GCA_001407235.2 Kudoa iwatai | reverse complement strand
GGTTAGTCAGGCCCGCCTCATTAACGCTTTAGGCACCGCAGCACCATCTTAAGGTGACTTAATTTTATGCAGTAGTGTGGGAGTTTAACCCACTAAACATCCTCGTTTTGGGGCGACTACCACCCCTAACCATACCCTCTCTGGTCATCCTAGAATTAGTCCAGAATGCCGTACATATGGGCGTCGGCTCTACGGAGATATACGATGATTCGTCCCCGTACCCTGGCGTTTACGAACGTCTGATACTTCCACTCCGTTAGGAGTCTCCCACTGCCAGCAGAGTTATGGCAGGCCATAATCAGCTGCGATTACCACAGTGTTCTTACTTGAATTATATTGAAAGTACAAGGACCCAGAGGCAGTGGACTGACCGGGGCGAGATTCGAACCTGTAGCCATGTGACTGTGAGTTCGGTTACCTACACCGCGAGCCATCTGTCCGGTTATTTTTTTGACAAGGAAAATTGCTGACTCACGTCTGCTATTGTAAAGTTTTGCCCTAATTTTTATTTATATCAAGAATGATGCACACAGGATAATCACCAAGTTATTAAATTATTTACAAAAAAATCTTATTCATGGTATGATTAAAATAAAATGTTATCTTATTAATTAGGTGTGATAATAATATATTTATTAAAGTATTTTTAATTTCCTGTGTTGACACAAGTCATATAGTATGCTAAGATTCATTAAATAAGGTAAAATTTAAAATATTAACTAATATAAACATCTTTAATATTTTTTTGAATTTTTAAAGAATGTTATTAATGTTTTATGGATGTATGTATTACAACTATAAGTAATGAAATGAATTATTAATCAAAAATATTATAATATGTGTCAAATGTACTTTTTTTTAATATTAATTAAAAAGAATATATATTTTTAATTTAAATGAACCAATACATAGAAATATCCTGTTTATGTACGCAAATAGCCGATCAATTAATACTCGTATAAATTCGTATTTGAAATGTGTTAGGTTGTAATGCTTGAAATTTCTTCATATGGTTTGAAATTATAAATTTATGTTAATTAAATTAATCATATACATTTAAATTCTTTATATACTAATAACTAATTGTTAATAATTAGTAATTGTTATATATGTTCAATGATGATTACGCATTCAATTCCACGAGTAGTATACAATGTATAGGAGTAGGAAGTTCGCACCAGAAATAAAAACATCACTCAAACTTGTACCAAGTGATAAATATGCTATGAAATTAGGTACAGTATGTAAATGTACACAAAATTTTTCTGAATGTGTAATATATCATATGTTTATATACTTAAATACTTACATATGTTAATATGGTAGTTGGAAATGAAAATGAAAGTATTAGCTAAAGTTGATAATGAAATGTAGATGATTATTTTATACATATGTTCCATTGTATAGTATTATTATTCTATAGTGATAAAAATGACGTTAACAAAAGAAATACACTATTTATGCTTATTAAAAATTCTATTGAATATATCTTATATGGAAAAAAGTCATATATTTATTTTACATTTGATTATCATCAAAGATTATTTGAAAATTATATTGGAGTATATATTTTAATTGTTTTGTATATAAATATATGATGGTTTTTATTGATAGATAGGTCAGATTTTGGCTATAAATCTTGTGATTGATCCATTCAATATATATCTTGTTGTTCAATTTATAAACTATTTAAATAATATTAAAGTGAGTTTTTTTAATGAATATCATATGAAAATATTAGTTTTAATTATTATATTATAATCTTAAAAGTTTTAAGATATATATTTAATAATATATTTATTTATTAAATAATATATATCTATAATGTGAATTGTTACCATATTTTTTTATTATTTTTTGTTGTAATAATATACAATTCATCTAGTTAATCTATATTAGATTCAATCGATTTTTTTATTAAAAAATAAATAAAATCTATATATTTATTATTTAAATTATAGATATGTTTTTCTAATTTTTTAATATTTAAAGGGATCAAATATTATATTAATAATGAAAGGTTGCTTTTACTATTTTTCATATATTATTTATAATATTACGTGATTTATCATTAGATATGTCTCAATTTCCTTTTATTTTAAAAAAGTAAAGCATAAATTTATGATATATTTTTGTAATAAATATATTAAAGATGGTTACTATTATTTTATAATGTAACATTTCTGGATAATGATGTGAAAGATGATGAAAAGTAATTTCTATGTAGATTAATGTTATTTAATATATATAAATTTGACTTAGATTTATAACAATATCCAACAATATAAATAAATCATCATATGTTATTATTAGTATGATATTTATAAATCATATTTATTTTATAAAGATTATATATTATTATATTTATACAGATATATTAGCTATGGATAACAAATTGAATAAAAATATTCTTTATTTGATTGATATTTTACAGAATATAATTAAAAAATGTATAAATTCATGATAAAAATAGTATTTATATTGTATATTTAGTACAAATTAAAGAAATATATTTAATATCCATTTGTTTAAATATGATAAATGTATAGAAAATAATATAAATAGTTAATATATATTAAACATTTAGCGATCAATGTATAATCCTATAAAAAGACTTAAAATATCATTATTACCACCATTATCATTAAATGTATATAATTTTTAATGCATACTATGTATACATATATCAATATAATTATATGAATAGAATTTTAAAAGTATAACAAAAAATGTTAATGAAACTCCTATGTTGATGTCATTGTTACATTCACATCTAATTAATGGTATAAACTAAGAATGATATTAAAATATGACATGAAACTATGATTAAGATGCTGTTAAAGTGTTTCAACTTGACCCTAAATGTCTTTTTTCATATTGCTTACTGTCACTTAATCAAAACAATAATACTATATCTATCAAGTTATTAAAAGATTTATTCTATGATATAATATTATCATATGAAAATTTTTATAAAAAGTATTAAATTAATTAATACAAAATATTCGTATTATATGGTTTTAGAAATATAGAAATATCTCAAACAGGATATGAATTTATAGAAGAAATATTTAGTGAATGTCTATATTTTTTTACGAATTATTCACTAAATAATTCCATTGATCATATTCATATATCTAAAACTTTATCCAATACTATTTTAAATTATGCATATAAAGTATCATTTTTTATTTTAATAAATGATATTACTATTCCATTTAGTTCTTATACAAATATTCAATTGTATTAATATTTTCTCTATGTATTCAATTACATTGTAAATATCAAACACATTTGATAGATTTTACAAAATATAATCGATATTCAATTGATTATGGTGATGTAATTTATTTAATTTATATTTAAGTAGAATTATATCATTTTAGTTTAATATATTATTCAATTTACTGTATACATTATTAGAAGATATATTTTGTGGAAATATACCGGTATTTTAATCATAATTCATAATAATCTGTTATTTTTTAATAAGATATGCATCAATTTTGATGATATTTGTTATGAATTATTTTCTGAATGTTCTTTTATGTCACTTTTATCAAGTAATAGGGTATTTTTTGCATAATAATTCAAAAATTAACATATTTATAAAAAAGGATATGATTATGAAGAGAAAATCAACGAAATTTTTCGCTGAAATAGATCATGATGCTAGTAGTGATGATAATATAACAATAGAAACTGATTGTAGTAAAGATTTCACATTTACTGTATATTCTAGTAGATTTTATTGTATTTTTAAGTTTTTTATACAGATATATATTGAACTTAAACAATTGAAATATTTTAAAACAAGATGTTACATATTAAAATTATTGTTTCAATGTATTGAATATCTTTTGAATATCATTTCAACATTAAAATTAAGTATTTTATGTTTTTAACTTTAATTATTATTATTATGATATGCTTTTAGATAGTATAGTAAGTGATTTATTAAAAAATAAATTAGAAGAATATATAAACAAATATAATCAGTCTATTAATGATGATAGTTTTATCAATCTTGACAATATTCTATTTTGGTATAGTTCTGCACTTATTATATTAGATAAGCTTGGTATAATTAAAAATCACAATGATTCTTTAATTGAAATTATGGTAGAAGATAACAACATTTATAAAAATAAACTTCTCATATCTGATATTATTACAAGCTATTACATATAATGAATAGTTAATGGAAAAAAAGAATATTATTAAAATAGCTAATTGATTAGTTATTTTTATATAATTGAAAATATCATATTAATTTATGTAATTTTGAAATAATATTTCCTAAATAAAAATTATTCCAATATATAAATATGAGTGATAACCAATTTTAAATTATACATATGATTTTCTTTTTTGTATCGAAGATAATAACACAAAAGCAATAATAATAACATAATTCCAGCACAAACACAACATATTATAGCTATAGAGATTAGCCATTGACGGCGTACTTTCCATAAAACTATATATAAATGAAATAGATACATATTTTTTTAATGATTATTTAACAAATAACCTATACAATCTTTGTAATAAATATGTGATAGACCACAGAAATCCATAGCTGCTGCTGTAAATTCAAGACACCTACTATTTCTATTACAATAAAAACACTAAATATATTCATAAGTATTAGGTAATAACATCTTTATAATAATGATTCACTTTTTTATTTATTACACAATCATAACACGTAGTTTTTATAAAACTATAGTCACAAAGAACTATATTGTTTTAATTTTATTGAAATATTATACAAATTACATTCATTTATTGTAGAGGATGTTGTAGTGATTGTAGTTATAACGTTATTTTGTGTAGTTGTCATAGGTATTTCATTTTCTTTTGGAAATTTTATTATTATTAAATGAACTAGTTCATCAAAATCAATTATAATATCATTCAAATCTTCAACTCTATCTCTAAATTGATAGGCTACTTCATCTCTTAAGATGACCACTTTTGTCAATAGTTCATGCTTAATATGTAACAATTCCTCCACTTTAATTATATATTTAAAAATTTACATATTTAATTACATGTATCTTTATCTAAATTGAAATTATATAGTTATAATATTGATTATTTCTTTATATTTATACATATATAATAGTAAATAATATACTATAAATTCTTTTGGTAGAGTTCCCGCTTAAATTTTTATTGTTATTACTATTAAACTATAGAAAATATTTTTGAATCAATTTAAAGATAAAACATCAACATATGATACATTTATGCTTGAAAGTGTTGTAAAATGACTCATTCCTTCTATCAATACTAAATAAAATAAAAAATATTATCATCTATATTTGGTAATAGAGTTACCCCATATGATATAATAGTAGCATTCATACATATTGCTATATTAATTTGTTTATCACAATTGTATGGATTAATTGTTAAAGATAAGATATATCAATGAAATTGCTCATATCTAAACTGTTGTTATTGTTCAGAACTATATTATTGGCTAATTCCTCACAGATAACTTGTATACTCTAATTATTTAACTACATATATATTAAATAAAGCAATTTGGAACATAATAGCAGATAGAAATGAAATTCTGCTTATTTTCTTAATAAAATTCATCTTATTTACTAGAATAAATATATAATGCCCAATAAATAAATAATGCACTAGTTGTAAGACAAAATTTAGCTAAGTTCATCCTCATGACGTAAAATTTTAGTGATATTTAAAATTTATGACATGCTTTGTTAAAAATAGAAAAATTTTACAATTTTCTGAACAAAAAATAATGTAAATTTAAAAAAATATGACTAAACATTTTAAAATAGTAGTTTTTAAGCATGAAATATTTAAAACTTTTATATATAGTGTAAAAATAAACAAACTTTATTAATAAATTACTATACAATATAGATATCCATATGAAATTAGTATTTTATAGAATTTTCACTTATTATACTATTTAAGTAAATTTTATTGATTAAGCACATAACAACACCACCACATTTAATTGCCTACTGAATGCTGAATGATTTGGAGTAATCATCAAAAAATAGTCAATATGTTTATTTTACAAATTAATATGCAACCATACATAAAATAAAATTAGCATTTAAATTAAAAATACTAACGCAAGCGATAAATTATTTTCCTTTGAAGTCGGTATTGAAGTTCACCACGTCTAACCATGATATTAAGAACATTTTGAATCGAATTTTCGGAAAATTTCTTATATAATAATATATTTAACTTAGAAAATAAAAAAATACTTGTTTCATTAAATCTTGAATAATTCGTTGCTCAGTAACTTGAGTACCAATGGCAAATCGTTGCTTAATTTGTTTTTCAATTTGACGAATTTCTTCCATGTCTTCATTAGCCAAAAATCCTTCAGCTCCTAATAGCAAATATAATTGGTTAGTATATGTCGGATAAAAATTACCAGTTAATGATCCAGATGATGCTGCTTCAAGAGTGGACACTTTAAAAAGACGAATGGCTTCTTCAACATGTTCTTCGGTAGCAAAATTTTTCAAGCTCATTTTTGCTAAACTTTCAGATATTCTTACAATAGCTTCCAGTTGTCTAACTGTAATAGTTATAGAAGCTTTTTTAGTAAGATGTTGCTCCATTTCACGACTTCTATTTCTTAACTGTACATAACAGTGTTTCAACTTTTCAGCAGCTAATGGAGTTAAACGAGGAGCACAATTTTGCTTACAATATGCAATATAACGTGTTAGAAATTCCAATGACAATTCATCCTTGTAAATATTTGGTTGTTCACTACCTCTACCTCTATGCGGTCTACCTATACCACTATCAATATGAATTTGTAGAACATGACTAGCTAATTGCTTAAAAAAAATATATTACAATAATAGATATAATTAAATAATAGACAAATACCATATCGCGTTGTGCATTATGCTCATCTTTAACAATGTATATCATATCAAACCTTGATAAAATTGTAGGCATAAATTCAATATTCTACAGTAAAAATGATTACCACTATTCCTACACTAAAATAAATACCTTATCACCTTTAGAATTATCCCAACGTCCAAAAACACTATTTGCAGCAGCCAATACAGCACAACGAGAATTAAGTTTAGTAGTTATACCAGCCTAGTTCACACCATAATATTAATATCTTTATCAATAATGTAGTTACTAATATACCTTAGCAATAGAGATAGTTTGTTGTTCCATCGCTTCATGAATAGCAACACGATCATCTTCCCTCATCTTTAAAAATATATTATTAATCAATCAATCAATCAACCAATATTTTTATCATATTATTAGTAATAACTTTATCAAACTCATCAATACATACAATACCACCATCAGCAAGAACCATAGCACCCCCTTCAATAACAAATCCTCTTGAATTAGAATCTCTATTAAGAGATGCTGTAAGACCAGCAGCACTACTTCCTTTACCAGAAGTATAATAAGCTAAAGGTGCAACTTTTTCAACAAATTTTAACAATTGACTTTTGGCAGTACCAGGATCACCAAGTAATAGCATATTAATATCACCACGCCTAATAAGTCCATCTGGTAAACGTTTTCTTGATCCACCAAAAAGTAAGCATGCAATTGATTTTTTAATATCTTCACTGCCATAAATTGATGGAGCAATATTTTTGGCTATTATTTCATAAACATTAGGTTTAGATGAAAATTTTCGAAATATATTTTCTTCATCCACAGTAAACATGGAATTACCACGAGTTAATAAATTAAAACTATTTAAAGTTGTTTTTATGAGAGATCCTAATTCTGATTTTATCATTTCGATACCTACCACTCGAATATAGGGTTTTCGAATACCAGTTTCCATAGATGATCCTTCACTTTTTTTACTTTTGTTTGATGAAAATTTTTTAATACAATATATACCAGTGACCATAATACGTGTTCCAGGTGTTACCTTATCAACAAGATATCTATATCACATATTAACAAATTAATAATCATAATAAGAGAAAATAAACCAGATAATACCTATCACAATACAATGTCACATTACGAGGTATCTCACCAGTAGGACTTGATTCAGGTAATTCTTGTAGTTTTAAAATTTGAAAATCAACACATTCACATTTATCAGGAACTACAAAAAATGGGTCTAAGGGACATTGCATTTTAACACTATTAGCCATCATAGAGCCCGGTTGATTGGATGGACATTTACGTGGTAAAGCATAACCATCTAAACCTTGTTCCAAGTGAATATTAGGAATGGTTGTTTGACATGAACGACATTGAAGTGTAATTTTTAATGCTTTTGAACGTATAGACGATGCATTAATAACTACACCTGGTATTTTAACTAATTTAGATACCATATCACTCTTAAAATTTAATTAACTCACCTATATAATCACTTAACATTTACCTTTAAGCTACGTAGCGATATTGGTGTTGCACTTGATTTCAATATAATTTGAATTTTAGTACACACATTATTATTATTATTAGAAATCAAAGCTAACTCTCTAATTAAATTTTCAGCTGCTATTTCAAACTAACAAATTTAATTTAAATATTATAATTAAAATCAATCAACTGTTTATACCAATGGAAGATGTTCATTTGGTCGATTGATCATTCTTTCACATAATTCACTATCATATGTCGATAAATGATCTAAATTTATAGTAAGATGATTTTCACCCAAGTTAAAATTTTTTTTCAATGTATCTCTAAATTAATTATAAAAGCTATGATTTGATAATGTTAAACAAAACCTGTAACAAAATTCATAGGTAAGTGTTTGGAACTCTTTAATAAAACGTTTAAATCTACTTAATAATTCTGATCTGTGTGAAATATCATTGGTTAGCGAGTGAATATCATTGAATGAGTCGGTAAAAAATATTGGAGGTTGATCAAATCCTGACATCGCGCTTCTTCTATATCTCGGGGATTATCCGATAAATAATCCACCAAATACCGATTCTATTTTGTGATACAGTAGAATAACTTTTTTGATTATTTTCATAACCATTCACCAATAAAATGTGTATAAAAGCTTTAAATTATTATATTTTTTAACAACAAATTAATTTCTATTATATATTAGGTTATTTTAAAATATATGGCCCATAACTTTATTAATTGCTCGTCATTTCTCGACAATCATCTTATTTTTTATTTCAAGTATATTATTCACAGTGTTATTTTGATCCATTATATTACAATAAATTAAAATAATATTTAAATATTTTTATGTTTAATTAAGAAGATCAAAAACCATTTATTTAATGTATATATACATTTCATGTGATTAAGTCATTTTATAATGTACTATTTTATTAATAAAAATATCTAGATAATAGATAATTATCAATAAAATTATCCCAGTCGTTTTTTTTATAAATAATGTAAACAAGGAAATTACCATTAAATAGAAAAAAAACTATATACAATAGACAAATATAAACATATTATTTAATATCTAAGATGTTTGTTTGCATATATAGTTACTTGACGATCAAATTCAGGTGAATCTATTCGTTCACCTTTCGTTACATTTTTCAATGGATTTAACAAATACTTAGTTAACAGTAGATAAGATTCATTGAAAAAATGTCTTATACCATCAACATTTGAGGTATCATGAAGTATAATTAGACGAACTCCAGAATAACACAAATAGGCTGATATCATAAATTCACCATACTTGTCAATTTGTTTGAGATATCTATCATCCATGAAATATTCACATAACAACTATCATTAAATACTTACAATTGATCTGTTTTATATTTATATTCATCAATACAATCAAGAGCAGAATGACATAGATATTGAATATGGTGTTTATAGTTATCAGGCTGTATAGTTTACAACAAGATCAATGTTTAAAACATAGCTAATAAAAAATACTTGTGATAGAAATTGTGAACGTGGTTTAAAAGTAAATTCTGCTTCATACACCAAAGAATCGTCTCCCAAAACAATCATGAAATAATAAAATTTACATGGACTAGATGAATAAACCATTATTTTTAATCTATATGAATTCGGAAAAATTCGTAATATTCCATTAATATAGGATTACTTTTTTTACATTTTTAAAAATATAAAAAACTATCATGTATACTATATTGTTTTATTATATATATTTTAACATTTTTCAAAATAAATCATTCATTGATACATTTAAATAGCCATATGGAAGTATGCGTGCGCACTATTTAAATTAATATACATTTTTATCTACAATCAATAAATACATAAATTAAACCATATTACACATTTTTTTGTCTAGAAATTTAAAAATCCACTTATTTAACAATAATATGGTTTTATATTAGAAATTTATTATATTATTTATTCGTAAAATTTTGTCTTGTGATATCATTTAATATATTATTATCATTACCAATATACACCATTTTATATAATTTATAGTTTTTATTTATTTATTTTATTAATTAAAAAAATTTTTTTTTGTTTAATCTTATCAATTAGATCACGAAATTATTATTATTAAAAATTAATTGGTTAGCATGATAAACATAATGAAATCAATTAAAAATATTAAAATCGCTTTTTAAAGTGGATTAATAACCATAGCAACTAATAGTAAAAAATTGAACACCAATTGAAATTATGAAGGATAATACTGACAATGAACTCTAATGTAAATCTATGCATATTAAAAAGATAATAAAAATGTAAAATATAAAGAAATATTATTAGATTTACAATAAAGTAAAAAAAAATAGAAATAATGAAACATTTAAAAATAAGTATGAAATAATGTTTTATAAAGAATCAATTAACGTTTTATTCCGATAGATTATAAGAGGGAATACATTTGGCGGTTGGCGGTAACTAGTTAATAAACAAGTTTTGTAAGTGCGGTTGATATTAATAATAATTTATATCAATAACAAAACTTTTTTTTTGCAATGTAAAACAATTGATTAATAGATCATATGGAATTATATGCATGATGGATCAAAAATTAGCTTGTAACAATTCTAATACATCGATTATTTTAAATGAAAATGACTCGCAAGATGACTGGGAAGTGGAATGGAGGGAATTTTTATTGTTCTGTCAAGTAAATATGATAAATAAAAAACAAAATAATTTCAATTAAATATTAACTAAAGAGTAAAAAAGATATTGAAACAGAAATGATGGAATTAAATGTATATTTAATTGTTACAAAAATATTGATCCAGTGGTTTTTTAGTTTAAAAGTTGCCAATCAAATGAAGAAATTATGAAAATTATGTATTACAAATTTAATTCAATATGGTCTAAATCATGTAAAGTAATTTTAATAATCATTTCAATACATTTTTGTTTACTTATTCTATTTTAAAGAATGTAAAAAAGATAATTATTCGTGAATTAATGTCCATAGCTATTGAATCATACAATAATGATTCTTTCAACTATTGTTATGAACTAATTTTGAACTATTTTCTCATATGTAAATACGATTCAGAGTATAATATACATTTAAATATATGCGTACATATGATTATAATAATAGGTTTCTCATTGAAACAATAATTGTGGATACAGAATTTAATGATGATTTTGGTCCAAAATTTTTGAAATATTCTCACATCATTATGAACTATATAAATAATGATCACACATCTGCTATAGTAAATATGGCAATTAATGTAAATTTTGTACTTAAATAATAATTAATATAGCTGAAAAATACACTATTAAAACAATTGTACCACAAATGTTATAATGTAAAATATAAAAGTCAATTAAACTCTATATATTCTAAAAAAGTAGTTGATTCCATACACAAAGTATTTGTTTACTCTATTATTTATAATAATTATGTTGTCAAAGATGTTTATATTGACACTTGATGAATATGGCAATCCACCCTCCTACCATACTTTTGTGAATGTATTGATAGGGAATTTAACTATTTAAGTAACTGTGACTAATTTAGCTATTGATTAATCAACCAATTGAACATATGCCAGAAAAACTTGATGTATTGATAAGAATCATAAGTTTTAGTTGTATATGATGCATAATTTCTAGGTAATAAAAGATGAATTATTGAAATTGATCGAAAAACTCAAACCAATATCTTATGTTTTGTCTTTTAGCAGTAGGAATAAAATTTAATTAATTTTCAATTATATTTTTATTGGGGGTATATTGTTAGATCGTAGATTTTTATGCCCATTGACTGAGATGATGGATTTCAATGAGTCGTTTTTAAAACTTACACCCTATTTAACATTAAAACAATGCGATTATATTCCCATAAATAATTTTGTAATATATTTAATGTTGATAGATTTTGTTAATGTAATTTTTGTTTATTTAGGAAAAATCTCATATAATGGACCAATTCGTTTGTAGTATATTGGAGCAGGATAACACAATAGATAATATACTAAAAATATTTGATATTGATATTTATGTGCCTATTAATTTTATCAATTTTATTAATTATTTCTTATTAGAATGATTCGAAAAAACGTCACTCTGGTATAGAAAATATACTGATATATTGGTTTTTTAAAATTCTTACTATCTATTATGATACTACTACCATCTCAAAATTGGATTGCTCTCATACAAATACATTTTTTTCACAGTTTTATTCTATTATTCGTGCATCATGTCAACTGTTAGTTTTAAGGATTATACATTTGGATAAAATTGTAAAAAACCTTCATAGCAAAGTACATATATTTGGATTGTGCAATCGCTTATTACATTAATTGATCTTTAACAAAGATTGAAGATTATCCATGTGTAAAAGCTAAAAATTACTACGTCTGTCGTTACTATCTAGAATTGTACTTAACTGCAATTGAATTTAAGTACATTTGCAGGGTAAATTGTTTTTTGACTTTTAATTTAATAAAAATTACTTTTTATAGTTTATCATAAATTAATTTTTTTAGTTTTTAATGTTTAAGAAAATAATTTTATGATATATAAATCTAATTTATATTATTATAATAAGGATTCTCATGAAATACAATTGATACCTAAACTTATTGATAGCCTTTTCACTTGTAAAGAACCTGATACATATCATCATGTAAATAATTTCCATGAGAAACGTAGTTCTCATTTCTATATACTAGTTTCCATTTACTAATATTGACCAAATAACTACAATTGAAGATCTTTGTCCTGCTTTTCTATGGATAATATATCACAAATATGTAGTCACTGTTATATCATTTAATACAAATGATAACATTAATAAATAGACAACATCAAATAATTTATGTAGCACGTATAAACCAGTTGAATACATTTTAAAGTATTTTATTATAAATGTATTACATTAGTAAGATGTATGCATATTGTTTTTACATATCAACCACATTCAATTTTATATACCATATATTGTAGATAATTCATATGAAATATTTTAATTTTACTTCAATATAACATATATTCGCCATTTTTTAGTTATTTATTATAACATTATATGTTGGATTATATCAAATTATAATTAATTTTCAATCATTAGTGTACTTCATACATTTTACAGCAGCAATAAATCATATGATGAATTTGAGCTAACTTTAAGCAAAGCAATTATTACAAATCTTAGTAACATTTTCAATTTAATCTACTGTGTTTAATAAAATAATTTAGAACACATTTATGGCAGGAAATCACTGAAAAAAATTTCTCCATTTTTTGACAAATATAGTACGGATATAAGTGAACAATTATTTTCAAAGTTGAATAAACTTAATAATGTTGCCATCAATCCTTATACTAATAATCTTTTTGTTGTCGTTCTTAATGGGTAATGTATAGTGAGATCCAATAAAACTTGTAACATTTGACTTTAACTATAGAATTGTTAGACAAATATATTGTAATATATTTTCATACTGCAATTCAAATACACCAAATTTACCATACAATATAATTGAACTTATTTCCTATTCTTATTATGAACAACATCAACATTATATGTATTTTAATCCTCAATTTCAAAATTATATTGTGAAAAAATTATGGAAAAGTGACTCTATACATATTATACATGAATATTTCGATCATGCTTATTATCGATTATTGGGAAAATATTCAGAAATAAATCAAATATATCTTTTAAAAATTTGCAACAAAATACTTTCAAATACTAACAATTTATACACTAGACAAATTTTAATGAGGTACCTATCTAAATTGTACAAAACAAATATTTATTTTCACACTATTCAAATAAAGATTTGGTCATATTTCTATTGGCTTATCTACTCGATATGGATACATTGGTAGAAGTTTAATGAATGCCCTTATTAATCAATATAATAAAAATGAAATTTCGGTTGATGCACTACTCTCTGAAGAATTTCTTGAACAAAAGCCTATATTACTTTGGAATGTAATGTTATCTTGTAAGAGCAATGGTATAAATGTTATATTCATTAAATTTACTTTCTGATTGATCAACTCTAATATGATTTTGTATCTATTAATAGGTATTAATATGATTAATGACAAACAACATGAAATATTTCGATACTTGGCTACCTATTTATCTGGATATAAGTAATCTTTTTGTATTATATTTTGATATGGATTGGATTATGTGGTTTCTTGACTAATTTTTAACTTTAAAAAAACTGTCTAATTTTGTTTGTAATCCATCTTTTTTATATAATTTTTTAAATCCATATTTTCAGCCTAATATTACTGCTAATGTATAATATCAATTAAAGATAAGTTATCTATTAACAACATATTTAGTGTCTTTATGTATAAAAAAATTACAATTATTAACAATTAATTTTGATAGCAATTAATATGAATCATATTTTATATCAGTATGTGGGATTAGTATATTATTTGAATTATTTATTCGTTCATTCTACATTCATTGTAATTTAATGATTTTTTTTATTTACTTATAACCAAATTATACAATTGCGTTGGTAGATTATTTATTTGAGCTTTGTTATAAAAATATCTTTAAACACTTCCATTATTAGTCTATCTGACCCTATATCATTTTATTATATTGTTTTATATACAAATTATTTTAAATATGATTAGTTGGCCTTATGGAACAAAAGATATTTTTCCAGAATTTGCAGAAACATATCTCGAATATGATCATACTAATCATGATAATTTTACTACTGTAGACATTGAAAATATTGAAAATGATATAGCTTTTGTAAACACCGAAATTACAAGTATTTTTAAATAGTTAATTAATTGAGTTTTATTTTTATTCTATATATCTTGTTTAATATCTTTATAGATGATATGAAATCACTATTGTCTTGCAAAGCATCCCTCTTTAAATCAAAATATCACCTAATATTGTGGTATGGATATGTTTATTTTTAGCTAATTTAAGCCTTATCAAATTAAAATTAGCTATGTATTTTTAATGTATGAAAAACATGCACAATTTCGTCCTATACACTATTCGTAAATAAATAGCAATTATCAATTATAATTTTCATATGTTGTATCTATTAGGATTTTATGTGATGATAAATTTGAACAAAAAATTATGAATCATTTAAGAACACTTGCCAAATTTATTTTTGTAAAAATTTCAGTTAACCAAAAAAACCTTAATATTTGTGTATTATTATTAATTATTTGACTAAAGTTGTAAATGTATATATTTAGATGGAAATATTAAATAAAATAGTATTTGATCTTCATATAGTCACATATGATATGCTATTGTTGGTTTTGGTAAATTATTTAATTTAAAAAAACCATATAAAATTATAATATGGATAATTTATATACATAATATGATGTTCTAGGTAAATGAAGCTTTATTAGGACAAGATACAATAAAAAAGCTGCAATTTATTATTGACTTTGTATTATCATCATCACAGTTTTGGGATCATATCACTTATATTAATCAGGTAATAGTAATAATTCTATAAATTTTGTCAAGTAAAAATATTATACTATCAAATATAGAATTCGAAAAACAATTTTTGCCGTTGTTATGATCCATACTCGTCTCATATAAAACTTGATTTATCTTCGCATGTATTTTTTATAGTTACTAAATGTAATAATTAACAGTCTCATATGATATTTTCTTATTATTATAATGACAAAAAATAATTTTGTCTATTAAATTGTAATTATTTTGTAATACATATTAAAAAATGGATATTGTAGCATATTAAATTATCATAATGTAATGTACTTTTTTTAATTACCTACATCTGTGTTCTTTGTAAATAAATAAATTATGAAATGTTTTAATTGATGTATAAAATGTCTCAAAAAATTACAGCAATAGTTTGTTTTGCCAATAAAATTGATGGAATATAATATTTTTATGTTTAATTATAATAAACTTTTAGAAGGATATTCATTACCACATGATGAAGGGTCTAGCTTACAAAACTAGTTCATCCATAACAAAAAAACCATTTATACATAGCAACTATCAAAATTTTCTTAATCGATGTCTCCCTGTAATTAAATTAATTTCAAAAATTATTCTATGGTTGTATATTTAATATATCATTGAATAAATATTGTTATTTTTGAAAAATTTTAACGAGAAATTGTATATTTTCTCTATTTTATGATTGTTTTTATTATCTTATTAACTATTAGTCATGATAAATATCACTTAATTTATTCATCATAAATTAATATTGATTTATGTTAAATTTTTAGGTAATAGATTTTCTTATTTCTCTTTTATTGTCTACACCAAATGAATATGAACATTTAAAAGTGTTTCTGTGCAAAATTGCCCCACTCTATCATATATACCATAGTATCCATAAGATTATTGTGTTTTTTAATTTTATTACATAATTAAGAATCATCATTGTCATTTGTGACCTCATTATTATATACACATTTTAATGTGTTATCGTCCTATTCTGAAGAAATTAGTAGTTGGACCTACTATCTAACACGTAAATTTTTATTATCTTCTCTTATTATTTGAATCTTTACAAAATTTTAGTGAATAATTTTAAACTTTTTAAAAAAAAATTTTGAAATAGGTGTGACATAAATATTTAATGTATTATTATAAGTATCTTTTTTACTATTAGGCCATATAATAAAAGATGAATAATATTTGACTAGTTGTGTTTTAATTGTGTAAATATATTTTTTTTAGAATTTATTTTACCATCTAACCTTATATCAAAGTATATATGAGCAGCATGTACTGTTATAATAGATGTTGTAGAGATGAAATTTTTGAAAGATTTTTTATAAACTTTTTGAATGAAAATAGTATTGGAATGCTAAGTAATGTTATTCCTAAACTTGTTAGAAAGATTAGAATGTCCCTTTATGAAACACCATCTTTGAATCTGTTGTTAGAAGACGATGCTGTTCGAAATAATTATCCCCTTCAAAATGTTTATCTGTGTTTGTTACAAATCTTACCAATAAACTACTTTGTACCTGAAAAATTTTCACTATATATATATGATTATATTTTTACAATGTGGTAATCTAATACCTAAACGTTCAATCTTGGATAAAAATATGATTTAAATTTGTTTTATTAGCAACGATAAACACATCACAAGCTCAATATCATTAGTACAAACGTTATATTCCATTGGACTGCTCCTTGCTTCATTACCAGTAAATATTGTTGAATATTTTTAATTTCTACATTTAAAAATGATTAGAATCTACATTTTTATTTGAGAATAAAACTATTAAGATATTTCACTACTTACTTAATCGTAGCAAGTTTTAGATTTAAATGATTAATATATGAATGGATTAATGTTATTTTTTATTATGCTGTTTCTCTTTTTAATTTATCAATGTTTAATACTTTATGAATCATAAAACACATAATTATTGTTATTTTTATGAAAATGATATTATAATATATTGATATTAGAAACTACTTTATTAATATCATCTTTTCAAAATATAGGTTTGTTATCATTTTTGTTTCCTCAGTGATACACAGGATATTTTAAATAGCCAATTAACAGAATATATAAAACAAAAATCTATACACATTCAACAACAAAATAGTAGATCAAATTGTAATGCAATCAAATATCTATCCAATTATGCATTTATGAATACATCTCGAGAATTTACTTTGTCTCTTGATCAACATAAAGATCAGATAGATACATGTGATATGTTTGAAAGCAAACTTATCTATATAATGGTTGTATTTCATTCATTTTTACAATATATTAATTTATACCAATTAATAGACTTGTTAAGGTTATATAATATTAATTTATATAAGATATAATTATTAATTTTAAAATTAGACACATTGAAGATTGTTTTTATACTTTGTTAGATACAGATGTTGCTATGTGTTATGTGTTATCTTTGTTAAGTCCTATGATTGCACGCCTTTGTTCAAATAAACAAGCGTTATTAACGGTATTGTTGAATAAAATTTTTTTTTATTAGGTTGCTGATGTAATGAGTCAACCTTTAGTAGCTATATTTATTGATATATTATTATTGTTCATATTAAAGTAACTTTTAACAATATAACAAAATATTTATCTTGTTTAATCATTAATTAATTCTATATTAAGGTCAATTTTTACTTACAAGGCTAAACCTTTTGTTAATAATTTATTTTATTAAATAAAAACTGTTTGAATATATATTATTAATAATTTTTACTTATGTGTATATAGACATTATTTAATTGACTATCTCCGTCACATTATGTAGTTTAGATAGTAATTGTAATTATATTTTTATTAAACCATGTTTTTAATGTTTAATTATAAATGTACACTTTTGAAGGATATTGAAAATCAATATCTTTTTTTGAATTAATATTATTAAAATAATATCATTTAATTATTTATTTAAACTAAGAAAACACTTGGTTTTTTAGTTTTTGATCGATTTTTATATTTTTAGATAATTCTATTATTAATATTATTATTGACTCATTAAGCAGAAATGTAGCCTTTACAACCATTAATATACTTTTTTTCTATAACTATTTTTATATATTTAGTATATAAACGTATTTTGTTGTTTTTTTGAAAAATTTATCTCTCAGTTTACATTGAAAGAAGTGGAATTTGTTATTCATTACGACCTTTATATCAATTTTCTGTATGTAATATTTATACTATGTGTGATACCACAATCCAAATTTGTATTATTACCAATTTTATTAATGGTTTGATTATTATAATATAATATTTGATATTAATTATTTATAACTACTACTATAACTAGTTATGATATTAACAATTGCATATTATTAATAGATACTATCTTAAAGATTTGATGTATGATTTGAGTGAAAATGCTGATATGATAATGAATGATGATTTTGAATTTGATAAAGAAACTATCAATAGTAGATTAGATGTGCTTATAAAACAATTTAAAGAAGAAAAGAAGCATTATTCAAATTCATCATTCAGTGTAGTATTTTTTTGATTTCAAACAATCCATTCACATGTATAATTTAAGTGTTATAGTTGTTGTTAATTGCATAAAAAGTTTGAATATGTTTATAGTTTCATTGTTTACTTTTTTATATGTTTCACTTGACAATATAATCAAACTTAACAACAATTAACATGTATACATACCTTTGTTGATTGATAGCAATATTAATGGTATCTATAAAACAAAATAATACTTTTTCAGTAGTTTCAGATGTAAATTCTAATTTTTGAAATGGTATAATTATCTAAATAATCATGTTAAAACTCTCATATATAGCTAGCAATATATAACATTATTCATTACATTTTTTGCAATAACTTTAAATATTTTTTTGGGGCTTTTTGTAATAGAAAACAATGATAAAACACATAAATAAATTAACTAAATAATGTAAAATAGTAGTAGCAATAAATTAATCAAATAGAAAAATTACTTTAAAATAAACTTTAATGATGGCTATAGTATTGGCATTGATACCGGAACAATTATTAACTTTTTCTAATATAATACTATATTCAAATATTAATAATATCTATGAGATAAACAGATAAATCATGATTACTTGCGATAATAATTATAGAAATTGATATCTCTCAATATATATAATATTTCTTTTATAGATTTATTAATATATCCAAAAGTATCATTTAATAGTTTAATTTCTGATTTAGATCTATGTTCTATTCAATATAAGTAATAAATATTCATATTAATTTATACTTTTATTGTTATTTTCAATAAAGGTATTATTTTTTTGAAATTGTATAATGATATCAGTACATTCAAGATATACATTTATTGATGTGATCCATGGCAATAAAATAGTAGGAATTACCATTTTATTAATAATTATAAAAGCTGAGCAAGCATACAACCTAAATTAATAATAATTCAAAGAAAAACCTATAATATTAATGATGATAATGATGATGATGATGATGATATGAAATAGTAATATCTTGATATATATTGTATATAATTAAAGTATTATAATTGTATCTAATAGTAAAAAATGAGAATATTTTATTTTAAATCTGAATATTATTATTTTTATACATACGTAATTAGTGAATCATTTAGTTTTATATAGTTTGAAATAATTTCACGATAGTTATGAGTTGATTTACAATTTATTTTACATAATTTTACAATCATTTTTATATTTTCCAACTAAATTTAACCATAATAACTATATTAAATATAATTCCAATATTAGTTAAGAAAAATTACATGACGCTTGCATATACGTGGTTTTATGCGTAATCTTATTGACAATTCTTTTTTATGTTTAGGTGTTGATCTATGAATTAAAATTTCCTTCAAAAGCCTCATATTACATTCAAAATATCTATTAAAATAACAATAATAATAATTAATAAAATAAATAGTTACCTGTTAGTAATATCAATATAATCATCATATGAAATGAAATATTGTGATGTTTGTGCCATTAATAGATTAAAGTTTGATATAAATTTTATTGCAGATTTAATAGCTGAAAATTGTTCCATAATATATTGTTTCAAAAATATTTTACTGTTATAAAAATTTTCACTATCATCACTTATATTATTATTGGATGATAATTTACATTTATCATCATATTTGGTATCTATTTTCAACATTTCTACAATCTCATCAACTATAATATCATATAAAGTTAGTATATTATTTTAATAATAATAATACCATAATATCCATCTAACCATTTCATGTAAATCTCTTTGTCAATAAAATTTGGTGTTATAGAACATGCAAACATTATTTACTTTTAATATTTATTACCGATGATATACGAATATATGTTCGTTTGTCATTCTAAATTACCGCTTTATTAGTTTTTATAAATTTTCTATTGTTTTAAATATAAATATGTATCCTATACATATCATATCAATTTATATGATTATTTTAGTATTTATTTTTATATATCTGAATTAGATATAAAACATTTATAGAAATCATTTATAGTATTAAATTATTAATTGTTTTTATTGATATAATTTTTGTGATTTAAATGATTAATAACTAAGAAACAAATAACTAAATTTTTATTTTAATTATTGTAATCAATAATTTGTAATTAATCAATAAAAAATTTAATTATTCAGTTATCACTCTATTAATTATTTTAATACATTATACTATAAACGTTATATTTTAAACTAAATAAAATTTTTATAGTTTTAAATATGAAAAAAAATAAATTTATTTAATAAAAAACTTTAACATAAATCTCTTATTCTTAATTCAATAATTAATTAATGCAATTAATAACCTAGTAACAGTAAAAATATTATTTAACATTTAATTATTCTTATTATTTAAAAAAAAATTAATTTATTATTAACTTTATAAAAGACAGAAAAAATGGTATACTAAATAGAATATTTGTTATATAGAAGGTTGTAGGCTATCAATATTTTAATAATGTTAATAACAATACAAATAGTTGATTATTTGGAGATATTGTTATAAATTAGTTTATAATTATTTATAGTGTTTATTAGTTGAAATAACATTATTACGTTATTTATTATTAAAATAACTTTATGATACTAATGAAAGAATATTTAAGCATTATTTTAAACAATTTAGATTATTGTAAATAATATTAAATAATTGTAATGAATCATAATGATGTTAAAACTCTTTAAATACATTTTATGAACATTTTATCCCATCAATAATATTAATATATGTAAAATGATTGTAATAGTCCATACAAATTTCATCAAATAAAGCTATATATATACTCTTTAATGAACAGTAATTTTAATTTTAAAATTATGATAGTAAAATATTGTATAATCAATCATTTTTACTTGTTTTTATGACTGAAATATTATTTTTAATAATATTTTCTTCATTTTTTTAAATGATTGAATAGAAAATTGTTTTAAATGAACATATAGAAACTTAACCTACATAGAATATAATTTATATTTATTCAATGTTCTAATATTAATTTAATTTTATAGTTTTAATGATTTATTCATATAATGAAAATAAAATAAATGCTGTTTTTATACTTTAAACAATAATATAAAATAATAATTGTCATTGTAATAATATATTTTAATTTTTTAAACAATTAAATGACAACTATTTTTATATTTAATAATGTTTATTTGGTTTTATTTATATATTATTTAAAAGAAAATATTATCAATTTTATTATGATTAATTAACTAATATTATTTTATGCATATAAAATGCAAAATTTTCAAGTAAAATATTGCATGATTATTGTACTTTAATTATAAATATAAAAATAAGAATAATTTTATTAAATTATAATAACATGAAGCATAGATATCATTTTTGTAATTCTTTTAAAAACGAATATTATTTTTAATGATTAACTATTTTATCATAACTAGACCTTTTATTTGTTAGATTAAAATTTAAAACTATTAAAATATTCTTAAATACTAAAATAGTCAACATATTTATTTTATTTCACTTAATTTTATATTCTTCTTATATATATTTGTCTAAATTTATCTTTCATTTGCTATAATACACTTAAAACGCTATATTTTTTTATGTATTAGTTGCCATGGTAACGATAATTTAAATTTATTAAAATATTTAAATCAAATCTTATAATATTTAATATATTGTAATATATGGAATATTTTTATATAAAAAAAAATAATTAAATATCATTATTATATCAAAAATAATCACAGCAAACAAATTATGAATGAAATAACTATATTTGAAAAGTATATATACAATATGTATACAAAATGAAAATCACTATAAACTATTTTAATCAAAAATTTATGTAAAAATAAATAGTATATTATAATTTTTATAATATAATTATTAATATAAGCTTGTATAGTATAGGATATAATGTTATTGTTAAATGTAGTGTTTTTATTTAAATTAAATAAGTTTATTATCATTTTAACAACACAGAAAAAGTCAATTTATTATATTGATAGACAGTATATTGGTATTAACAATAGAAACTCTTATTTTTTTCAAATAGATGTGTAATATGGCTAAATTAGAGTATCTGTGCAAACTCCAGCCAACTTATTATATTGTTTTTTTTAAAAATTAAAAATATATTCAAAAACAATTACTCCATTTTTTTATAGAAAACTTTTTTTTAATTAAAAAATTACAAATCTATCCAGGTAAACTTTCTAGGTTCTTATTAATGGCGTTTCTGTAGTTTCCCTTTAATGGTACCCCAGGTTGTCTTAATTTTGTTTGTGTGAACCCGATCCATAAACCATCTTGTGTAGATAACAGTTCCATAAACAAGACCCAAGTTTCGAAAATTGTTATATTCAGCCCATCCATCCGTCCATATTGTTGAACCGTCTCCCACTTTATCCATTATTATCATGTAAAGAACGTCCCTGTCTCTGCGTTGAGAAATCTTAACGAATCAGTTCCTGTCTTCGTAAATTCCACACAATATCCAGTAATAGTGACTTCTCATAACTAATCCAACATTGTATTTTCTCTTCGAAATAACGGTCTCGTCAATTTGAACAATTACTCAAACGCCTCCAATTTTTGTAAAGTTTTCATTCAATTTAGAAGCCATGAAATCTCTTATAATAATCTTCCATTCTATTATAGTTTAATTGGACGCAATATCAAAGGACTGTCGTGCTGATCGAATATCATGGATGGATGTTGGATAATACAAACCATAGGGATAAAAGATTTCCACAAAGCAAGCTTTCACAATTAGAAAATGGTTCTAGATCTCAAGAGTGTCTTTTTTAATATTTTTCACATCTAAAATGATATTCATCACTCGTATTTGTACGCGGAACAACAATCACAGTATTTTCGCACATATATTTACAAAAGCTATGTAGAAGGCCGAAATTTTGTAAATTTTGAATTATGTATTCAAGATTATTGCGAAAGTAACCATCATCAAGAATGCCAATTTCGTTGGTAGTCCCTAATGTTAACATTATCTTCTGTGACACCATTGGCGCTAAATTATTACAACTATTCCGTAGTGTAACCGAAGTGTACACAGGTACTGTAATATAAATCATTCAAGGGTTTTTATTGAATTTTATATTTTTATAGTAAAAAATCACATATTTTATTATTTATTAAAAGATGGCATTAAAATGTCAAATATTTATAGTTAATTTTATGTGTAAACACTAAACCATCATAGATAATCTAATGTTATGGTAATACTAAATTTAGAATATGTTTTTCAATAAAATCTCTATTAGAAAGAAGTTTGTGAAACATAACATTAAAAAAACGTGTAAATGAAAATAAATAAAAATAAGTATATAGATATATTTACAAAACAAAAATGAATTAAAATTCATGGTAACTGTAGCTTTATAGAAAATAGTATTCTAATTTTTTGTATATATTACAGCTATTTAACATAGCTGAATGATATAACATAATAATAAGGTATCATATGACGATACATTTAATGAAAGAAACTTTTAGGTTGATAACTAAAAACTAAAAAAATTTTTAGATAGTCAATTATTAAAATTGATAATTATCACACATAAGATATCTACCATTAGTAATTCTATTAATCATAAGAAGATATCTTGTATAAGTTTCGCATAATATCAATATGAAGATAAGCCACTTTGAGAAAATGAATCTAACACCTAACTACTATTTTTACTGGTTAAATAACAAAAAAAATAATAATAACAAAAATTGAAAGTAATTTTTTTAATTAATGAATATATAAACAATAGATATTTTATATATATAGTTATATTGAGAATGTGAAGTTAATCCATAAGGGTTACAACACCACGACCGATTATACCGAGTTTTCATCGATGATTGGCTGCGTGTACATCCTCAATGTCAAGAAGATCAAGACCGAACGTATCACTATTTATTACAAATTTAAGCTACTCTACAAGGTTATTATTAACATTAATTAAAAATTTAATAAACTAATCATAAACTATAATATTCAATTATACTTAAATAGACCAGAAGACTTGAGAAAAATATTTTCACGATATGGCCCATTGAAGGATGTATATGTACCACTTGATTATTACACACGTAGACCTAGAGGATTTGCGTATGTTCAATTTGAAGATATAAGAGATGCTGAAGATGCTGTATATGGTGAAGATCGTTCAATGTTATTTGGCAAAGAGATAAGTGTAAATTTTGCCGAAGGTGATCGTAAAAGTATGATAAAAGTTGTAATATTCACTATTATACGTAAATTTTATTTTTATTGTCGAATAATACATAAAAATAACCTTAAATGTGATTGATTATAGTTTTTTAAAGACATACTTTTATAATAAAGACTTTCAATTGCTCTACATACAAACTAGTTGATCAAAAAACTACTCATTTTTGTGTAGTTAAAATTGTTTGTTTTGAATGTGTCATTTATCTACTAAAGACTAAAGTTGGAAAATTTTAATTTAAATCATTTTAAAGATTATTTTACTAATCAAGTAAAATAATTATATATGTTAGTGTTTTATTTTCACACCATTTAATACTTTTATTTATTAAATATACATTATTTTATATAATATTCATAATAGTGATAGTTTTTTTTCATGTATATTTTAGCTCCAAAAGAGATGCGAAGAAAAGTCTATAGACGTGATAGGTATAATTTTCTAATAATATATCACTTGATTTTATATTAATTTAATAAAAAAATACTACATTTAATCATTATAGAATTATTCTTTTTTTATCCTATATTAAATATATGGTCTCATCTATTGATAGATGAGTAATATATAAATAAAATATTCATTTTATGTTGTAAAATTTTTTAAAATGTTTTTATAGAAACTTTTAGTTAAATAGTACATTAAAATAAATAATTCTTTTGAATATTGAAAAAAAATTAGCGGTTAATAGTTTTTTTTATTATAAAGGTCAAGAAGTCGTTCATCTGATTATCATCGTAGAAGGCGTCGTCATTCATATAGTGATAGATCTGCTTCAAGAAGTTCTAGTTCCAGAACAAGGCGTCGTTCATCGTCTGTTATAAAGTCCAGGTATAACTATAATTTTTTAAATATGTATATTAACTAATTTATTCATTATAAGATCTTCTAGAGCTAGATCAAAATCTAGTTCACCACCACCATCTATTGATAAGTCTTATTCAGATCGATCACCTGTACGTGAACGTGATAATGCTATTGATCAAGCGTAAATTTAGTATTTATTGATTTCTTTATTATTATTACTCTTTTATATAGTAGTCATGAATTGTCAAACTAATATTATACATATGTAGTATCATTAATTAATATTTTTCTTCTTAAATCACAATTGTTTATTTGCAATAAAGTCTATTTTCTCATTTGTATGGACTATTGCGGCTATTCATTCATTTACTTGTAAAATATTCATATCTAGTGAATATCTTCATAAATTCTTACTCACTATTATATATAACAGTGTTAAAAATTAAAGTTAAGTGTCTTGTGTTATTTTATAGGTATTCAATGAGGTATTACTTTTCTATAGATACTATCTTATTATTATATTAATAAAAATAAATTTATTTGAATATTGTGAATTTATATTACAAGAATATAAGTATTATTTAAAATAAAACTAACAAAATAAACCCATGGGAATAGTAAGTTTTTTTTCAGTTACATTTATTTTTCTTCATTTATAGGATACTAATGGATGTTTAACTGTGATATACATAAATTTTGTGATAAAAATGTCGTAATGTTATTGATACTCAATATACCATAATAACTAGAACAAATGTCATAGTCATGATCATCATTATTCATACTATATCCTTATTATTTGATTGTTGAGTGAGTTATGACTGAATTTACGATAATCATGGTGCATTACCATTCCAGTCATTGTGCTGATTGACACGCCACATGTATTTTTGTCATATATAATGAGTGATATATTCAGCGATTATCATTCCGATACATAATTAATGTGTTCAGTTGGTTTCATATCCCTTTTTCAACTTTAAAGCTTTAATTTAAAAAGATCAATGTTATCTAATGAATTATTCTAACATCTATGCTCATGCTAATGATAGACTCTACTTTTTTTGTTCTCAATTTCAGTAAGAATAAGGTTGAAATTATCAGTCTTTCATGAACTACTGAGAAATATTTCAAGTTAAATTGTTATGTTTTTGATAATGTATTAGACCAATGAATAATTATTTTTTTTACAAGCGCTAAATTTACTTATCTCCATCATAACATAAAAATAAATACTAGAAAACTGATACATTGTCATGATAAGTCTATATTCTAATTTACATTGTTTTTTTAGTATTTCTATAAAATAATGTAAAAATATAAACAGTTGATCATAAAAATTTACGTAAATCCATGACCCTTGTCACCAAAAACTCATATGTAAGCTACTTTTGCGCGCATGCGCAAATATAAGATGTGATCGCACAGTGTGTTATATTAACGCATGCGTACTTATATCAATGTTATCGACATTAATTCATACGTATTTTTTCAAATTGGTAATTTATTAAGATAGTTTAATTATTTTATTGATGGTTAATGGATGAAATAACTAATTTAATATGATGAATTATTTTATTATTAGGTATTAAATATGATTAATGAATATGTTATGTGATTTATTTCATTACAAAATATGTATTGAATTATTTAAAACAACGAAATAAGATATTACAATTTTTAAAATTATATTTAATTAAATAGTATTCTTAATAATTGTATATTGACAACATTTATATATAATAAATGATCGGAAATAAATATATTTTTATTTCATATTATATGTATTATTTGATATATTTTTAAGAAATTTAATATAATTAAGAAACTAATAATATAAAAAAGTGGTAACAAAACATGTATTTCATAATTTTGGTACTTTATTATAGTAGAAATACATTAAATAAATTGTTAAAAATATATTTTAATGCTATTATAAGTGTATTATGCTGTATAATAGCTTTTATATTTATAGTTTACCCACATGTTTAGATAAAAATACCCAACTATTCTAACCATTGTTATAAATATGTCATGATAATCCTACGAAATAATTGTTTTTAGGTATAAAAATATGATTATTTTAATTAATTATATAAAATTTTAAATTATTTCAAATGTTACCTCTGATAAAAACCATTAAAACAATAAAACGTTTCTAAATTAATGTGGGATAGTCGTATAAATGAATTTCATATATTATCAAAAACATTTCTGTTTATTAATAGTTTTATGAATATATTAAAGTGAGCGACAAATCTATAAGAAATATAATAATAGGATACACATATTGGATAACAGTATCTATGAAAAAAATAATAATCCATGATAGGAATCGTATTAACTGTATGGGATGGTTGACACTATAATACAGCAGCTACAATAAAATATCATATCAAATATACATTTTTATAAAAAAATTCAAATGAAAAATAATATCAAACAACAATTAACATAAAACAAATTGGGTTAAAAAGATAAAAACAGCTACTTTAATATGAAATAATGGATAATAATCATTTAAGGTGGTTGACAGTTTGAATCGAGCTTCTTTGAAAGATTGTTACCTGAACTATTTGTAGATTTTGAAACAGTCTGATCAGAGAGATTAACACTATTATGGTTACAAGCTGCTTTTTTATTACTTGAATGACCATTATTATTGTGTTGTTGATCACTACAAAAATTTCTAGATTCACCACCATCACTATCATTTTTCCATGATTCATCATCGAAATCCATAACAACAGGTGAAGCATTACATGATCTAAGAGATAATGAACGAATAGAACCACGATCATTTAAAGATTCATCGCTAGTACGTTTCAATGGCGGCAAACTAATAGTTGGATGAGATTGTAACATATTTGATGGTAATGATGATAATGTTGATTGGACATAACCAATAGGCTTGTTATCTTTAGAATGCATGATAGCACTGTGTTCTGAAGAAATTATATCATCAGTATAATGAGAATGTGCTGATGTTTTTGTTTCGCTTGAATATCCAACTACTTCAGAAATAGGTAAATTTTTTACAGATTGATTTTTTACATCCTTTGTTCTAGCTAAAAGTGATTGATCACAATTAATTGGCATTAAAGAATGCTGTTGACTTGAAGGATTGACAGAAACTGCTTTTTTTAAATTTGAATAAACTATTGAGCCTATATACCATTCAATATCATTAAATACATGAATTAATAAAATAAAAACCTTCATTTTGATGAATTTGAATATTTTTAAGTATTTCATTGTGTCGTGATCCATATATATTATTTGTAGATTCAGTTGCCTGCTTCATTTTACTGTCCCTTGTAGAAATCTCTATAATGTGAGAAATGGATTCTAATTTCCTAAAAAAAATTAAAATATTAAGTTAATATACTTAAAAATATATACAGTTCAACAAGAGTTCTTAACGATTCCAAGGTCTCTGGAGATGCCATCTAATGTAATCATTAATTTTAAAATACCAATAATTTACTACTTAAGATAAAAATATATTTGAAAATTATTAATGTTTTATCATATCAAATTTATATACTATATATATCTCATTTTTAATTTAATACTCTAAAAGTAATTCAAATCAAAGTATTTTTTTTATAACAATAACATACTACAATACTAAATTATAATATTTATTAAAAAATTGTAATTTAAATAAATAAAACAAGCTCAATGAGTTCTTTATTTATTGAATAATAAAACTGAATATAATTTAAATTAACTATAAGAAATACCTTGGCAATATTATGTTTCTCCGCATATTTATCGATATTATCAGCAAATTCTAATGATAAACGAGACAACTCATTTACTGCATAGCTTTTAATCATATTAAGTTCATTCACATACGGATCAACAAATAGCTCATGTGCATTATTATAATTTATTTCATCAACTTTTTGGTAAATTTCAGCTTCACGAAAAGACGCACAATTATTAGGACAATCACTATATAATGATTCGTTTGTTGAAACATCACAAACACATTCAACAGAACTTGATGTTCTAGTATTATTTATGCTGTTTGGTTTAATAAGTTGAGTACCAATAGTACAAGAATCTTTCTTAATATTTGTTAATTGATTATTTATACATGGATTGGGAGATTTTTTACAACATTCAGAAATTTTTCCATATGTTTTATTATCCACAAAATCATCAGTAGATTGTATAATATGTTTAGTAGATTCACAATATACTGTTTCGTTATTGTTTAAATTATTTTCTGGTTCTACATCCGATAAGGAAGCACTTGACAATGAACTTACATCGTCAAAAGAATGACTAAATGTACTCTTCCTCATAAGGCTAGGTTCAAAAGCTATATGTTTTATTTTAAACCTACTTGATATGTTTTTTGATGAGGATGTTTCAGTTAAATTAGGAATTTTATTTATAGCAGAATTTTCATGTGCATTATCGTTAATATGATGTTCACCCTTTTTACAAGTACTACATTTTGATAACGGATAAGGTGGGACTGATGACGATATATCCTTGTAATCTGGCAAAGATGAAGTGCATTTTACAGATTCACCACCTTTAATACTATCATTATTGAGTAGAGTATTCTCATCATTAACTTCATCCTTTGAGCGATTATCACAATATCTTTCAATGACTTGAAATTGTGAATTACGTACACTTGAATCAATTGAACAATTGATAGAAGAACCAGAGGAATTTTTTTTAACATGATGACTGATATCTGTAGTGCTAGAATCCCCATTTACCGACAAATCATCTCCAATATTAGAACACACAACATCATGCACAATGGGAGGAACAACTTCTTTACCAAAATTTTCAGAATTTACTTCATTTTGTGCTTCCTTTACAATGAGAACAAGTGCTTCAACTAATGAAGGTCTTCTTTCTTCACTAACATAATTACACTGTATTAATTGATCAGCAACATCTTCTGGTGAATCATCACTGATACCAAACCTAAATGTAATTCTATGAAGCCTATTTTCAAGGATAGATTCTGCAATCTCATTATCAGAAACTAATTTGAGATAAAGTTGAATTGAGTCAGTGTCGGATACTTTTTTTGATGGAAACTTTGTCGCTAAATGATTTTTTGGGTTAGTAGTAGTACACTTTGAATCAACCTTAGGGATACATTGACTTTTTGCAACAGATTCTCGCGTAGATATGGATGGCGTAGAGGATTCATTATTAAGAGGTTTGTTAGATATTTTAGAATTGCGAACCTGATCATTATCTTTGGAAACATTTGATATAGCTACCACTGGTTTAACAATGCTATCATGTAACGATTTAGATTTTCCCATATCTTTAATATTCTTAGAAGGAAGAGGCTGAGAATCATTTCTAGTGATATCTTCTTTTCTGTGCACTTTCTCACTAGTTGCCTTTTCTTTATTAGATGGTGGCAATGATTTTTTTTGATCCTGACATTCTTCGTTTGATGGTAAAGTGGATGATATTTCATTAGGAAACGCTTTAACTTGTTGTTTATCTGTAGGTATTGGATTATTTGAATGGTTAGTCTTATCGTTTTCTTTGGTTGAGGTGTTAATAGCATTAGAAGTAACAGCAGCTTTTGTTAGTGGTTCACCAGCCAAAGAAGTAGCAGCTAATTTTGCTTGCTGAGCAAAGCATTGTAGCTGAAAAACAGCTTCACTTACAGTATTGACAATAGGCTTTTCCAACTTAGAATCAACTAAATTTCTTTTAATAAGTTCTTTTGCTAATATTTCAGGTGAATCATTCTGATCAAGTTCAATTTTTATATTAGTTTTTTTATCAGAGCATATGAATTCATCGGTAATAGCAGATGGTGTAAATGTTATTGAAAGAATCATGTTATAAGCATTTTCATTAAATTTTGTGTGTAATATTTCAGCTGATTTTCTATCTAGAGGAGTTATTTTTACCTCTACACCTGTTATTGAACGATCAACAATAGGCACAAAAGTAATGTTGTTATATATTGATGTAGATAAGGGTCTGCTAGGATTGGTATTTCCATCACCAGCTACAGCCCCTTTACTGTTATTACGTCTAACTGCAGCTGTTGATATAGGATTATTAGTATTTTGAACTGGTTGGGGATTGGTATTGGTAGGTGTATGTGATCTTTTATCAGTTGGTTGTTTAGTTGATGATTTTTGTCCTGTAATTGAAATTTTTTTAGAATCATGGTCGTGATTGTTCACATTGGCTAAAGTTGGATGATGATTTTGATTAGTGTTGTTATTTGTAGTATGGGAAAAATTTGTTGTCAAATCGTTCGATTCATTTATAGCTGCTGCTAATGGTGTATGGCTTGTAGAAACAATAGTAGCTGGATCTATAATAGGTTTTGGTGTTTTATCAGGGCATGATTGAGCCAGTAATTTAGTTTCATCATTAACAATAAAAGGATGTAAAAGTAGCTGTCTCATAGTATAGCGTGTATTTTTATCAGGATCAATAGAACCGTTGATAAGATCAAGTAAAACTTCATGGTGAATCTCTTTGATAAGTTCTGGTTTGATACCTTGACTTACACGTCTAAATATTTGTGCAGGATTTGAACATTCCATGTAGGGATATTTTCCAGTAGATAATTCAAGCATGCACATACCAAAAGCATAAATATCAACTCTTTCATCATACAATTCATCATACATTTCAGGTGCCATAAATTCAGGTGTACCAATAACACTTTTTGCATATGAAGCATTTTTAACAGTAGCCAATCCTAAATCACCCAATTTAAGACTACCATCAGCTCCATTAATAAAGATATTGTCACATTTAAGATCTCTATGAATAATCATAGGTTTACGGGTATGAAGAAAATGTAATCCCCTTAGTATTTGTCGAGCCCAACTTTGCAATACTTTGTCTTTTACAACAGTAAATCTTTTAATAAATGTTTTAAGTGTACCACTGGTTAACAATTCTGTTATGAGAACTAATTTAACTTCTTTTTGATTGAGTCGTGACTCCCAAAAATCAAAATATCGAACTATATTAGGATGATTTAACTTTTTTAACATGGTAGCTTCTTCACGAAACCGCTCCACCTCATTTCTTTGAATGTTACGTTGATTTAATTCACACCAGGCCACATCTACTGCTGTTTCAGTGTCTAATCCTTTAAATACTGTCTTGAATGAGCCTCTTCCAATAACAATATCAAATTTGAAAAATCTTGCATCAGGTGATTTTTCAATTGCTTTTGATTCACTTTCATCAACATCATCATTAGGATCCAATTTAAAAGTGTATGTAAGTGTAGATGATTGATTAGTAGCAATTGGATTAGTATTTGTATTCACAGTATTTGATGCAATGGTAACAATACTTCTATTTTCAGTATCTCTAATAATATCACGATTTTGTTGATTTGAAACATTTATTGCATTAGTAGTATGAGTATTTTCACTTCCATTGGATTGGTTATTAATGTTGGCGGTAGCATGTCTTTGATGTGACATACCTGGATTATTTAATTTTAGGTTGTCATCTCGAGTATTGGAGTTATTAGCAACCACCTTAGATATATGTTTTTCTGGTGGTAGCATTTTTGATGATCTTGCTATATTTTCATTATCTCTTGGTATATTGTTTATATCACCAATTCCATTAGAATCATCCCTATTTTGCATTGATCTTGCTTTAACAGTGTTGTTACTCTACTACAATACTATATTATTAATTATTTTACGCTATAAATTGATTTTATACATCAATATCTAGAATCAATATTTATTATCTACTAGAAAAAAAAATTAATACATAATTAATGAAATGATATTTAAAATATAGTTAATGATAATATATATAGATCCTATTTATAGATATATTGAATAACAAAAATACCTACAAAAAACAATTTTCAATGTAATACAACTAGAGTTATAGTTGATACAATCAAATATATAACAGATATATTCTACACAATACTAGTATGATTGACGAAATTGTGATACTGTAAACAACGGTAAATCTTCCAACGGTTCTAAGCGATTTAATCTTATCTTTCTACGCGCAAGCTTGCGCGTGACCTCTTTAGCATATTAACAAAGTCGACACCAAGGGAATATTTGCGTGCGCATGAGACCATTACATTAATCTTTTCAGTTATAGCCTTATGTAATACGGTGCCTAGTATGGAGAAATTAATTTAATTAAATTAAAATACATAATGTTTGCACAATCTTTTAAAATCTAATTAAAAAGTTATTAATAATATGTGTGTAATCGTTTATGTATTTAAGTGTCAACTGTTTATTGTGTTATATTCATTGTTACGATTACTGTCAGTGTCAATCGTGACGATAACTCATATAGGTGGATGTTTTTACGTTAAATTTTTCGTTAATTTGCACGAAACTGCCAGTCTTTATCATACTATTAACGTAATAAGTACATATTACATGTTAATAGCATTATGAATGTTAATGGATGTTCAATTATCTGTATTCGAGCTCAATAGATATAGTAGTATTTGTGGTTGATGGATATAGTGTTTTTTAATATAAATGAGTTTTATATATTAAAAAGGAAAATATAAAATTAAATTATAGTTTATAGAACATATTAAAATAATATTTACTGTAATATATATAAATCTAATTAAACTATCATCACATTATGAGTTATACTTTTATTTTATATATTTTAAGGTTAAAAATAAAATACTTTAATATAATAACAATGTATAACCTTATAACTATATATTTAATAGAAAATTAAAGTTATTTTCAACAAGAGAAGACTAGGATTATTATATTATTTATAATTATAACATGAGTATTAGCGATAATGTTGTATTGCTTTGATGGATTAAACCTATATATATATGTATATAATACCAAGATCATCTGGATTTAAATAAAGCAGAATAATATTTATGACTTTATATGATTATTAATGTAATAAACTTAATTTTTTGTTGTAAAATATCAACAAATGAAATATAAATTTTATTCAATGATAGTAACTAGTCAATCTTTCATAAAAAAATCAACTAAAAATATACTTTCAATAATAACAAACTACATTTAAAATAATATACATGATTATAGTATTAAATACTTGACAATTTAAAGCAATCTTTTCCTGAATATTAATTAGAAAAGAATAATTGTTCACATACATATATACATAAAGATGTAATATGAAATACTACCATTATTCTTTTACAATAAATAAATTAATAGTTTAAAACTATCGATTAAAATTTATGTATAAATAATAAAATGTAACTTAAAAATATGATTTTGGCAGAATTATTTAATAAATACAAAGATAATAATCACAGACATTTATTTCATCTATGATCAAAAGATTACATTCATTTATTATTTTTAATAATATTTTTAAATAAAATCAATCATCACCATTATAACTATAGATATAAATAATGTGTATTATCTTCAACATAAATGACTATTTGGTAGTATCTATTGTATCTAATAAATGACAGTTACAAATATAACAACATTTTTCTAAAAGAAATTCTCATCAATACATTCAGACTGTTGATATAAGAATTATTATAATATTTTTATCTAAAATATGTACGTATCATTCAATAAGGTGTATTCATAACTTTTGTAGACCAATTGACATTAGACTGTATAAAACGATTCATTACGACTTTTTACGATACACACTTTTTGACATAAAAATAATTGGTTTTTTCATCATTTAATTCACATTATGATAGTTTCCGAAATGTAATCTATAATTTTTACAAAATCATCTAATTATATATATAATATATCAATGAGTTTAATAGAATAAATGCTATTCCATCTATTAGTATACATCCTAATTTATCAGTCACGCATGCGCACATTATATGTCTATTTGAATTATAATATTTTAAATTAAAGAAATATGCTAAAAGTATTGGTTAATGAATCATTTTTTAAAAATAACGCTTAAAATTGATAGAATTCTTTTTATCATAATATTAGTACCTATTAAGGAAAATATTGCATTTGTCTGATTATATCAATAAGTATTTAAAATCAAACTATTATAATTCACATAAAATTAATAAAATTAAACTTATAATGAAATTAAAAAAATCATGGAAAGATAGAGTTTTGTTAATACAATTTATTAAGCAATTTTATTATACAAGGAATACTCTTATTAATATTTATTAATCATTTTTATATGAAAATGATGATAATTTAGGATTTATATAGAAACAGTGGGAAATTATTTATGATACTGTTTGAATAAAGTTAGGTATAGCGTAAAATTATTCATGCTTTATTCGAAATACTCTAATTATTTTTATTTAAAATATTAATAATTAAAAAAAATTTTTGAAATGGTTTTTTCGTTTCAATATATTGATTCTACAGGATTTTCTTTTATTGTTAAGCCTGAGTGTCAACATAAGTAGGAAATAGGAAACACTTTCAATAACTATTATGTATATAATAATAACCACAATATTCATCCAGTATGGCTGTGTAATATCATCGAATAAAAGTAATGACTCTAATGATACACTTGATTTTCCACTAGTGCAATCAGAAAATATAGTTCTATTTGTACTGGTACACCTATAATAGAAATGATTTTTTGATAGGCAAATACTATAAAATAAATTTAAAGCAATACTTGATTCCATTATGATGTTTAAATTGAGAATAGAATAAAAGGCAATAACCATGATAAATAGGTGAAAGAAAACGAGCCCACTTAAGCCAATAAGGTGTACTTCTTGAAAAAAATCCACCAAAAGCAATAGACAATATTAAATAGATAAGAGTCATTGAAATTGTTTCACGATTACTTAAACCTGCACATCCCAAGCATACAGCCATAGCCTAAGGTTTTTTTTAATTTCATTAGTCAATGAATAAAATGATGACAACCATTACATACATAGCTTATGAATGAGACAGCAGAAAGTATTACAAATGACAAGAGATATGTGTAAAATCCCTTAAAACCAACCAACCAATAAAAAATAGTTAAAATCAATAAAGGACGTGTTAAAAGAATGGGTATTTCAGCTATTTGCTTTGCAATGAAATATACCAACAAATGATAACTATTTGACAATAATTCTCTTATAATAATGACTATTTCTTTAGGAACTATGTGTATATAATAAATAAGTGAATAATTGTTATAAAAATAAAAGACTACATCCAAACAAATAAGCGTATAATGGTTGTATGACGATAGTTGAACATATAAAAAAGAACTAAGAAAATTGAATGTAATATGTGACATAAAATTACTTACCAATCCAGTTATAGATACATAATAGTCACTATTAAATGGAATAAATGCCCAAACAGTAGCTATTAATATACCCATAACTATATTCTAAAATAGATTGATTAAAATTGAAAACAAATATAGACTGTCAAATAGTAGTAATACCTCTAAAAAATTTAAAAATGTAAAATATTCAGTAATTGAATTATAAAATGAGCGTCTTAAAAGTGATATAAATTGATTTCCATAAGAAGTCATGTATTTATTAGAATGTGATTGAAACTTTGAATGAGTAGGATTATTAATATTAAAACAACCATTGGAGCTTGTATTAAAATTAATACAATCGATTTGTTGATTTATATTATATTTCTATTAAAAAATAACTAAAAAATCATGATATTAAAATAAAACTACGGTATAGTCTTCAACATAAGGATTACATTTTTGTTTGTAAAAATCTAAAAGATTTTTATGATATACCGAATCAATTTGTAATAATTCAACTATATAGCATGATAAATGTATTTTTATTGATTATTGTTACTAGCAAAGTCAGCAATATTCCAACCTCTAGGGCATGGTTGTCCAAATTCCACAAAATAATTAGATAGTTTTTCAACACTTCCAAAGTAATAGTTCTACTTGTTTTTATTGATTATATAATAAAATAATAATAAATACATACAGTTCCACAAGAAAGTAATAGTAATTTATCAAAAAAATGGAATATTTGGCTATTAGGTTGATGTATGGAACATATAACAGTAAGCTGATATTTTGTAGTCAAATTTTTTAAAAGGGATATAAGTGAATGTGCAATACTTGAATCAAGACCTGACGTAGGTTCCTAAATTTACATTTCATAATAAGTAGATAAAATTGAATATATTTAAATTACATCAAGAAACAAAATTGAAGGATTAGTTAAAAGTTCTATAGCTACAGATACTCTTTTTCTTTCACCTTTAAATTATAAAATTTTTAATTATTCACTATCAAAAATTTTAAAACTAACCTCCAGATAAGCCTCTAACAATTCCACCACCAATAACTACAATAAGATAATATAAATAACTAAATTTTTCAATTAACCTGTATTTAAATGATTATTAAGATTGACCATTTCAATCACTTCATATGCCTAAAATTAAAAATTATTAAAAAAACAATTAATAATACAATCAATTATTACTCTTTTTATTTTATTTTTAAAGCTCATTGAATCTGGTAAACGTAGAAAAGCATAAAACTTTTAAAAGATCAAGAATATTAATTATCTATTAAAATTTAAAAAAATACACGTATGGTTTCACGTAGAGTCATTTTTGGAAATAAGATATCATCTTGCATCACATAGCCAATATCATTTATATTCAAATTACTCATTGGTATTCTGTTAGCATTTATTTTACCCATTATTTTCATTTCTTTTGTAAGACTATTTCTTTGACTTAAAATATTTAATAAAGTAGTTTTGCCAGCTCCTTTCAATATATTAGTTTTTTTAATTTATAAATATATCTTTTACCAACTGGACCCATTAATGCTAATATTTCTCCAGGTACAGCATATCCATTTATTTTGTTTAATATAACATGATCTTTTAAATCACAACGTATATCAAAAAATTCTACTAAATAACACCTTCTGTTTTCTATACAAGTATTTTCATGACCTAAAAAGATATTAAATTCATATAATTTTATAGCTATCAACTTTTGTCAATTTAAATATTTATATAATTTTAACAGTAAATACT